>PVIY010037444.1:0-24668 GCA_004026745.1 Myrmecophaga tridactyla
CTCTGCCTTTGGGGCCAACTCACCCTCTCCAAGTGCTTGGGTGAGTCTCTTCTCCTGGTCCAAGGCCTTCTGACTTCAGACCCCAGCTTCCATAGTTCTGCCTCTGAAGCCATTTTCCTCCACAGTGTCCCTTCCCTGCCCTTCCATCCCTTCCCTGTCCCTCCAAGTCCCAACTGACAGTGGCTTTTTTTATACAGATGCTGCAACACTTACTGGTCTTCTGTGTAGTAGTTTCAGATTGTGCCCATCAGTCAGTCTCTTGGGTATTATTATGTCCCTTCCCAATGAGCTACTCCCAGCTTCTGGAATGTACAGCAGGGGGCTTATAATTTGGTTATCTTCCCAATAGATAACAGTAGGCTTGAAAATGAGGACTTTAAATCTTTCCTCTTTTACCCCTGAAACTGTGAGGGAGCTACTGAGAATTTGATCCCTTTTGCAACATGGGTCGCAGAAGATTGAGCTGCCCCAGTGTCCCCCAAAAATGCAATTTCTCCCTGATATGGGTCCACCTTTAGATTTACTGAAGGCTCCTGGTGGGCTCTTGAGACAAGAAGGCTTTGACCTTCCTAATTTTCAAAATTCATAAGGGGTATCCCCCGACCTTCTTTCTTTTAAATTCGGGCAGTCTCTTCTTAAATGACACGTTTCCCACAGTGACAATCCCCTGCTTAGTCTTGTGCCCTCCTCACTTCTTTATCCCCTTTGGTCCAGACTGTTTCTCTATCTCACCTCTGCCTGTCTTCTCCCTGCTTTATCCCTAATCCCTTCCTGACCATGTGATCAACTATGCTTAACATGACTTTAGCTTGTTGCTTCTGCTTTCCTCTTCCCTTTTCACAACCCACTATAACTAAATGTCAAGGCAGGAAAAGCTGTCCAGCCAAGTGACTTGGTTTCTGCACTTGGCAGGCATCCTGGGAACACCCAGCCAGCATTTGTGCTGGCCCCTCAGCCAAGTCCATCCCCGGCCCATTCTTGCTGGCCCATCCCTGGCACTGGTCCCCACCCCTAGAGGGGCCAGCACGTATGCAGTCCTGGGAGACTGGGGGTGAGCCATGCATAATGGACGGGTTTGGGGCTTAAAGGAAAGAGCCGGACAGGTACTGAGCCCATGCTCTCAGCCCTGGTGCCTCTTCCACCTCCCCCACACCTGTTCTGCCTGTGTTCCTGGGCTTAGTAGAGGCCATAGGTCCCTCCATGCAGAAATGACCAGCACGCAGCTAATGGCTATAGAGCTGCTGGGGCCACTGCAAGCAGGGCCTGTTCTCAGCATCTCTTCTCTGCTTCACTCTTTTTTTTTTACTTGGGCAGGCACCAGGAATCGAACCCTGGTCCTCTGGCATGGCAGGCGAGCATTCTTGCCTGCTGAGTCACCGTGGCCCGCCCACTCAGCTTCACTCTTGATTAAATAAGACCCCTTAGGAGATGCCCAGTGACTATCTGATTCCCTTGGCTGCATCTCCAGAGCAGATTCGAAGCTGAGAGTTCTGATGTGTCCTTTCACAACCCTGACACGGAGTAGTTCTGAACAGCTCCCTCCCACCTGCTCCCCACCTCCCTCTCATACAACACCTTGGAGCAGACAAACAACAGACAAAAGCCCACACCTGTGCCAAAGAAGGAACAGGTGATCCTGCATCTAAAATAAAATGCGGCAGCAAAGAAAGGAGCCCGGTTGGGTTCACCAGTAAAGGTGAATACAGCAAAACATCACAACTAAAATACACTTTGAAACTTTCTTAATAACTCTCCTAGTGTTTCATCTTTCCACCTATCTATTTTCTGAATCTTTTTCCTGAATGTCAGCCCAAGATCCCTTTATATCCTTGAGCCACAGGACTATCAGGGTCTGTCCCTGAATATTTCCTTACTTGGTCCCTCAACTTTTGCAGGTAAGCAGAGGGATTTTTAAATTCATTCCTTAAAAAATTGATACCTAACAAGACTTTGCTGGAAAAGATGCATCTTTAATTTAGCCAAGAACCCCTTATGTCTCTTTAATCATCCAACCTCTTCTTGGCTCAGCTACTTGCCTAAATAAATCAGAAAGCAGGCATCTTTTCTGCGACCTCAAATAATGCCAACATTATTGCTCAGAAGTAGTTGGCAGGTCCTGTTAGAAGACACCACAACCTCCTAGGAGTTCAATTCCTGCATTGACACTTTCATCAAGACTGAACTCCTACAGGAAAATGCTCCCACATCAAGATAGTATTATTCACCCATCTGCTGTACTCTTACTAGTAGCAAGTCTGCAATTCCTGCATTTGGCAAAGGAATTTATTATAGAGAAACCCCAACTCTGCATCAAGGGTTCACATACCACTTTGAAATAGTTCTATTGAACCAGAGACAAAAACTAGAAAATTACCAGAATACCAGTAATTCTGGGTAGCTTCTTCAAGTCCCTTTTAAGGACTGAAAATTGAATAGTTTAAGCTGTCTTTTCCTTGAGCCACCTCAAAGGCTTTATTTAAGTTCTGAGATTTGGGCACAAGCAATTTTATCCCCTGTATAGTGTGGCTTTAAAGATCTCACACAAAGTCAATCTTCATCTGCCCTGTATTTTGACCAGAATACATCAGGCAGTACAATGCTTTCTTTTGTCCAAATGTACATTTTTTTTTCCTTTCCAACATTCTCCCTATAGACTATCCAGGGTAATGTTCCTGGTGACTTATAGGTACCCCCTCCCTTTTTCCCTGGCCAGCCAACTGCCTCCACCCATTCTGAGTTTTGCCTGGGTTCCTTTATCTCAACACCCTTTCACTTCATCCAACTCTGGCCCCCTCCCTAGCAAGAGAAGGGAACCATGGATTGCCAGGCTCATCAGAATTCATCCCAACCCCCAAGGCAATTCTTTTTTGCATAGGCAGGTGCTGGGAACCGAATGGCAGGGCAGGCAAAAAATTTTGCCACTGAGCCACGGTCACATCACCCACCAAGGCAATTCTTAATAGCCTTTTCTTTCTTTGGTCTGTGTACAAAGTTGCCTGGTCTCTGGGAGGCAGATTTTCCCCTCCCCTTTTCTTTTTCACAATCGGCAGATTCCAGCATCCAGTCTCAGGTCTCTCTGGCTGCCAGAGGTGGGCCCCCAACGTCAGAGTCTGAGACCACTTAACCAGCAGGGTGCGCCTTCCCTTTGTCCTCCCCAGGAACCCTCCTCTGAAGCCTCAGATTCCAGATGAGCCCCCAAATTGTTAGAAAGAACGCCATACTTAAAAGTGAATAAACACTCACCTGATTGTTGAGAAGAAAATAATTTATTCATGATGTTGCAAGAATGGGCACCTAGCTGAACACAAAATGGTGGCCAAACAATAGAACACCAAAATGGTTATACCTGTGCCTACTCGCAGACCCTCCCCTGTTTCTCTGCTGATTGGATACTCCAGAGGTTATAGCCTTTCCGGATAGTTTAACTAATTCAAGTTTGTGTGGAAGTTTCCCACTTTTGATTACACTTTATTTTTCAATGACCCTGGCCGTTACTTATTTAAACTTGTTTCCACCTGATTGGTGCCAATTCTAGGCTTACATCAGAGGTGCTCTCCTTCGCTGCCTGCAAGACCTGTTTGAGTTATTCTGCAGCTCTTTCCTGCACCATCTTGTTTGAAAGCCAAACTTAATTTTTTCACAACACTCAACACCCATTGATTGGCTAGTGTGTATATTTTAATGATTGATTTTAGAACACAAAGAATGACATCTTTTCTCTGTTGTCCTTAGCCAAGTATTTTTGGGGTCCTCATTCACCATTTATAGTTGATATTAAGGCCTTATTTTTTACTTATTTATATTTTGAGATAACCTCCAAATTTTGGACTGTTTGAGGGTAAAAATTGTATTGCCTTAAAAGTGCTAACACATTAGTAGACTGCTATAATCCAGGGAACTTGATACATCTGTGATGTTGATGATGATGGCGTTACAGGCTGGAACTGAAGAATTTTTGGAGAGGCACTAGATGACTTATGTAAATGAATATTTATAAGCACTTGACATTTTCACATTGGTGAGACAGGTAGCTCAGGGGCTCCCTTCTCAGCCATTTTGTCTCAGTTCATTTATTCTTTTATGAGTTTTGTTTTGCATCCTTTTTATTTATTTTAATTACTTTCTTCTGGAAGCTCCCCATATGTCATTTATACATTCTGCCCCAAATTTTGTTAAGGCAGATAGTTATAATTCAATAAGAAACCAAAGGAGACTTTTACCCCACACTTGAAGAAAAATAAATTAGTTTCCTGGGATGCAGTTGGCTTTAAAGCAAAATATTACACCATTTTCCCAAAAGGGTGAAGGTAAACAAGTCACTCAGAACCTTTAAACTGATGGCTCAGCCTGCCATTAAGCAGGCTGTGCATGTGAAGTGGAGGTAAGAGTGGGAAATCTTGAGATATGTCACTGATTTGAATTAAATGAGTGGAGAGAGGTTGTTTACCCTCAGAATGAAGGTGACAGCACAGCAAATGCAGGACTATTTAGAGCTCTTGAGAAGTTTATGAGTTTCCCTACACCAGGAGGTAAGGCAGGTGCTTAAAACTACTGAGGTATATCCCAATCAATTTATAGGTGCCTTAAAGTGAGAAGCTCTGATCAGATAGATTTGGAAGAGGAGCTGACAAAGTGTCAGGCTAGGTAAATGACAGGCTCAAACTTGGAGCTGCATCAGTTAAAAATGTATTTATACTGGGGGTGCAAGGGGTAGAATTCCGCCTGCCATGTGGGAGACCCAGGTTCCATTCCTGGTCCGTGCACTTCCCAAACAACAAACAGACAAGCAAAACAAATAAACAAACAAACAAAAATTCAACAAACAGTGCTGCAATAATAGGATTTTCACATGGAAAAATAATGAAATGTGACCCCACCATACAGCATACAAAAATATTATATCTATTTATACCAACCAAATTTGACATAACATTGTCACTCTTAAGATACACAAACAAAGTTTCTTTTAGCACAAAGAACAGACCCGATGGGGCCTCCTCGTTAGACAGCCAACTGTCATTTAAAAATATTTAGTAGGAGCGCATACTAGGATCAGTGGTGATTTGAACACGTTATAATATGGAAGGAAGAGAAAATAAACGCTTGGGGTGTTCACATAAGCCAAATTTTAAAGAGGAGCAGCAGCAGTACATATTAAGAGGACCAGTAATATTTTCTTAAAAGTGTACTAAGACATGGGAACTCCTCTCTAAGCTCCTTACTACAAGTCCCCATCCAGAATTTGGAGAGATTTCTAACTGGACTTTACAATGACTCAAGGAGCATACTGACACATCACTAAATGCTTGCTCTGTTTTGCTTTTCTTTTGGCCTTGGAGAACTGCCAGAGTCTATTTTCTTTCTTTTGTATGATCACATTGAGCATCTCCTTGAAGCACATTGGCAAAGACATGCAAATCATGAGCAATGGCCTTTGAACATGCAAAGCAGGACTTTCACAGATTATTTATGATAACTTAAGGAGCAACTGCTACAAGCTTAAGGAGATTTATACTGTACTTGACTTCTGAAGAGCTCTCATCTTGAGGTCCCTGAGATGCCTAAAGACAGTAAGTTTTCCTTGTTATAGGAAGAGAAGTTTAGAACTAAGTTTGGGGTAGGTTTCTGGTTTGGATCTCAGAGCTAAATTTTACCAAGGTCTCTCTCCATCCTTATTTTTTCCATGCCCAGGAAAGACCCTTGGAGCCCTGCTCATTCCTTAGGTAGGACTTACTTCACTAGGTTTTAGCGATGATATGAGTTTGGCTGGCTCCGGTCCCCAAATTTTCCCATAGGTTATCACAGATGCTGGGGGCAGATGGCCAAGGAGTCAGGTGGACAGAAAGGAGAGTTGGAGACAAACATGTCCTGAGAAAGGTTCATGGAAACTAGGCAGTTGTTCTGCTTCACGCTATTTAAGATTTCATTACTGTGTTAAGCTTGGAATTACATCTTTGCTCAGAGAAAAATTGTCACTCCGCAGTTGAATTTTTAAAATAGAAACCCTTAAGGCATCTCTTAGCAGATATTGTTGCAGTGGAAATTTTATTTGAAAAATAATCTCAATTCAATCTATGGCTTAATATATATTGGAATTATCTATTGATTTCACTATACACTGATCATATTTTCCCTACATTCTATAATAAAGCTAAATGCGAATGTTTAAAGTTTTCTCCTCCTGCTTGAGGCTTTGAAAGTTCCCTAATACTTGCATTTATACAATTTGTAATTTTCCTAATTTGTTCAATTTACCTGGCTGCTGACAATTTGCCTCTGTGTGTCTTGCTTGAAGGCTCTCAGGTGTGGTGTCTGATTTGGAGTTGACAAGGAACTGTGCCTCTGGCAGTCACACTAGAATGAACATACCGAAATTTAGGACATTGAAACAGGCTGGAGCTGCTATATGCCAGGCTCCTTGCTTTCATTTTTATTCCAACGAATTTCCATTTTCTTCCAAAAAAATTCCGTTTTATTACAGTTGTGTATCTTTCTTAAAAATAATGATATTCCCATAGAAAACCCCTAGAATATGGCAATAGACTTAGCTTTGACAATAACCTGAGTGAAAAAATATAAAGACTCAGGCAAAATTTGTACATCTTTTAAATAGCCTAAGTCAGTGTTTTAATTTCATTTCTTTATTTTTAAAAGAAAGTTGTATTTTGTAACACGCAGTCTCTGTTCATGTTAAATAGCCTTTATATGGTAATTGGCAAACCCTTACTAATTATCTCAGATTGACCCTAATTAAAACCTTCAACTCAGTCAAAAATTGATTCTAGACTGTGTGCAGGCAGAGAAGTAAATCACAGATAATATCCAGTTAATCAGGTTGTTATAGATACTATATGGTGCTGAGGGAGGGAGAGGAAAGAGTTTAAGGGTCCTCAGAATCATAGCAGGAAAGAAAAAAGGTGGCAACTGCGAAGTAACCTCTGTGTAAGGTCACATTTGGTTGCCCATACTTCTTGCTCGGGCAGGTTTCTTTGCCAGCAAATCTGGGACATTCAAGCCCTAAGAACAAAGAGGAGCTTTTTGAGGGGGATGGATTCCTTAGAAGAGTCGGGTCACCTCAGCTGGTACCTCATGTTGGTTCTCTGAACACCTTGCCTTGCTCCCCTGTTCCTGCAGCTGGTGGGGCATTTTAATCATACCTTCCTAGCCTGGTGGGGCATTGTGATCACACCTTCCTACTCATCCTTATCTCATCTGCCTTTTCTATTTCCCACCTACTGCCCCAGATATGTGCCCACCTCCATCTTTCTTGCTTGAATTCCAACTCACTCCTCCAGGAAGATCTTTGCTTATAGTGTGTGTGTGTGTCCACTGGAGCCACTTACCATCTTTCTGCTTGTTGACTTACCAACTTAGTCCAAACACACATTTTTCCCCCGTTTTCTGATTCCTCATTTTTGTGCTTTCCATACACTCCACAATTCCAGTGCTAACAAGGGAAATGACAGGCAATTGTGTGAGGCCATGGCATCTGTTTGTGCCCAAGTCCTTTCAAGATACTTCCATTCTGTGTAAGACAAGTATCTCAAACATCTTTCTACCCTCTCCTAATTGGCCCTATTTCTTTCTGTATCCACAAAGACTTAGGTTTATACTAGTAATCTAAGGGAGTTGTGACTCTTCCAGCAAAGTGTGAGTTTTAACATAGCCAATGTCACCCCTTGGTTTCTGGAGAGAAGTTCGTCCCATCTGAAGAGAAGCAGGTGCAGAGCCAGGCATTCCTATCAATGCTAGATCCATATCTTATTAATGCTTGAGTGGGCTGTGTTTTATAATACTGCACTTTGATGGTATATGCAAACATAAAGAGAACATTATGTGCACTTCATTAAAGTGTGTTGTAGCTCACTCATAACTAATGATAATGACGTGCTGAATGAACATTAAGTGCTAATATATGAATAAGCCAGAGAGTCTCCAGCTATCTCTGTGATATTCTGAATATGATTGAAAATTGACTCAATTCTCACCAGACCATGGGAGGGCTCCATCTTAAAACCCTTTGTCGAGAACTATGTGATAAATATATATCCCTAGATTAGTAGGAATAACATCCTGACTTGATGATATGTTAATGTGGCACATGCACATGATGATTTTTATGTTTTCTGAGGTATGAATGCTTTGGGTTTTAAACATTTTCCTACTGACCATTCCTTGTGTGCTGGTTTGCAGGGATTTATGTACCCTAGAAAAGCCACATTTCAATCCTAATCAAACTTGTGGGACCAACGGTTTCTTCTAATCCCTATTCAGTACTCTAGGTTGGAAACTTTAATTAGATTATCTCCATGGAGATGTGACTCAAACAAATGTGGGTATTAAACTTGATTAGGTGGAGATGTGTCTCCACCCATTCCAGGTGGGTCTTGATTAGTTTACTGGAGTCCTATAAAAGAAGAAGTATTTTGGAGCTTCAGAACAAGATAGCCCCAAGAAACAGAGAATCCATCAGCCAGCTTTGGAGATGATGAAGGAAAATGCCTCTAGGGGAGCTTCATGAAACAAAAAACCAGAAGAGAAAGCTAGCAGACTTTGCCATGTGACCTTTCAGCCGAGAGAGAAACCCTCAACGTCATTAGCCTTTCTTGAGTGAAGGTGACTTCTTGTTGGTCCTTAATTTGGACATTTTTATAGACTTGCTTTAATTGGGACATTTTCTTGGCCTTAGAACTGTAAACTTGCAAATTATTAAATTCCCCTTTTAAAAAGCCATTCCGTTTCTGGTATATTGCTTTCAAGCAAGCAAACTAGAACACCTTGGTAGAGTTAATTTTTGTAGGGATTTTTCTAAAGAAAGATTAGAGGAGCAGTGTAGGGTAGACGTAAACATCAGGGCCATAGGAGTCAGCATTAGCACAGTTTGCACAGCCCTAAACTTTGGGGTTGTGTGATCTTGGGCATAGAGTTTCCTTGGACCTTGGTTTCCTCTTCTGTTAAATAGGGATTATAATAGACTTTTTCTCCTAAGACTGTTGTGAGGATTAAATTACAGAATGCATCATTCCTATAAAGACTGAAACAACTAGATGAACTGCAATCTCACTGAATTATTCCAACATACATAAATAGGGCTTCAGGAAAAAAAAAACAAACCAGAAACTTCTGCATTGGACATTTAAATCTGGAGTGACTTTGTAAATGGTGTCAATGTCCCAAGCAAGGTGCAGTTCAGTTCAAGATGTTAATAATGCTTTAGATTCTAGGAGTTCTCCAGACTGTGGACTCGACACGTTTCTTTTCATGATGTGTTCCCAGCACATGGCGTTTAGTAGGTATGGGAAAGAATGATGTCCCTGCCTCCAGTTTTGACTTCTTCCTAATCTTTCTTCACTCTGTTCTTAGAGTTATATTTCCAAATGTGGATCTAAACCTGTCTCCTGCTTGCTTACAGCAATCAAGAGAAAGGCCCTCTCTTTTCACTGGGAGCACCAGCTGTTCAGATGCTCTAAGTCCAGGAAGGTCAGGCCCAGACCATTGGTGGGGCACGGAGTGGAGGGTTGAGGAAGGGCCATGGCTGTTTTAGTTTTCTAGGGCTACCATAGCAAAGTACTGCAAATTTGATGGCTTAAAGCAACGGAAATTTATTCTTGGACATTTTTGGTGCATGGAGGTCCAAGTTCACTATATTGGGAAGTTGGTTCTTTCTGAAGGCCCTGAGGGAGGATCTTCCATGCCTTTCTCCGAGCTTCTGATGGTTGCCAGCAACCCTTGGCATTCCTTGACTTGTAGACACATCACTCCAATCTCTGCCTTCATCTTCATATCATCTTCTTCTCTCTGTGCTTTCCTGTGTCGTTTCCTCTTCTTTTAGAGGACACCAACCATTGGATTTAGGGGCCACTTTAAATCCAGGATAATTTCATCCTGAGATCCTTAACTAATTACATCTGCAAAAACCCTATTTTCAAATAAGGTCACATTCTGAGGTTCTGGGTGGTCATGAGTTTTGGACACTATCTCACCCACTACAATCAGTTAGCGTCCCAGCAGGGAGTGGGTGGAACATTCAAATTGGGTAACTGGGGAAGAGCTTAATAAACGGATTATTTGAAAGGTAAAGGGGAGGGTTTAGGGAAACCAGCAAGGGAGAATACACCAACCTTGTCTGCTGTTACCATCCCTAGGCCCGAGGGTTAGGAAGGAGCAGTTACTAGAATCTAGGAATGCCTCCTGATGGGAGCTGGGGTCTTTGGTAGCAGCATTGGATAGAGAAAGGAATTGGGAACCCAGCCTCACTTTCTTTCTGCCTTTGGTTCACCTACTGGTGACTCCCATCAGGCAAACTCCACTGGGAGCTGGAGCTACAGGTTTCTGTTAACACAGGTTGTCCAAGGCCCAGAACTGGCAGGGAAGGGTGCAGATACCTAGCACTGATGTGTTCCCCTCACCTCAACCCCAAGGAACAGTCTCCTCAAGGAGTTGGGATCAGAATAGTGTCCTGGGTAGTCAAAACCTAAAGCTACGTTTATTCTCTTTCTTGAGAAGCTACTGGAACCAAGGTCTCTTGATATGGGGTCCAGTGTTTTTCCATGACACCATTTATTCAGTTTCAGAACTTGCCACCCTCTGACTACTGATGGTACATCTTGTCAGAGACTTCCAAATTTACACCTGAAACTTCACTTCTGCCTACTTTTTAAGTGCCTAGAAATAATATCACTTGTTTAATTTGGACATTACTTATAAGTCTCAGAGTGTATCATTTTTAGTTATTTTTCACACCTCTTCTACCTCCTATACATTATGCTACTCCGTATTAAAAAATTACCCATTGACTGCCATGGTTCTTCGATCAATCTCCTTTAAATACACCTTTAGGGTAAGCTATATATCTCTGATGATAGCTTTCTATTTTTCCTGTTGGGTCCCTGTCCTTTTTCTATAAAGTTTTCAGGTCACAATTGATGGATTTTTATGGATGTCCAATTCACTGAATGAATTTCCCCTTGTATCGAGAGAATTAATCTGCTGAGTTTTCTAGATGTTGGCAATACATAAAAATCCTATAATAAAGTGTGCTATCATTTCTTTTTTTAAAATGAGTAATGAGGCATGACAATTTCTTCCTAAAGCAATAATCAAGAAAGAGAGCCTGCATTTAATTCATTATGTGAGCCCATAGAAAGAACAAAGGAAAAATAAATATTTTCACCCACGTGAGTCAATGTCAAGCTTAAAATGATAGGTTCTTGCTACTTTGACTTAATTGTTATCACAAAGAAACACAAGGGGTTGAAATCAGATATCTCATGCAGTACAAAAGTACTGGTCCTCAACTTTGTGGGAAGTAACGTACTTATCTTTGCCCCAACCTGAACTGGTTTTCTTTCACAATGAATTTTTTTAAATATCAGAAATGAGGACAAAGCCAAACCTTGGGAATTTTAAATGAGAGCCCTGTTACCAAAAGTCAGTCTGTAATAGATGATAAGACCTTAGGTCATGCCCTTTCCCAGGATCCACATTTATAATAAGTAATGAATATTTTTATTAACATCAGGACTTGGTATTTGAAAGTTACACATTTTTAATACCAAAAATTTAAATTTCTGTTTTTATGGTCTGTTGTCCAAGCCGGTATGGTGGTTGGGACGTGGGCTGTCTGAGCCCCAGGCTCGGTGGACAGGAGAAAGGCCCCTTCTCAGGATCATGAACAGCCCCAGAGAATGGACTGAGGGGGGCTGGAGTGTTGGAGTGTTGGGAGGGGAGCCCTACCCTGCTTCCCTCCAGGTCTGTGCCCCAAGGGGCTGCCTCTGCATCTTGGAGTCCCAATCTGACTCTGCCCTTGTTTTTTTTTTAACATGGGCAGGCACCAGGAATCGAACCTGGGTCCTCTGGCATGGCAGGCAAGCATTCTTGCCTGCTGAGCCACCATGGCCCGCCCTGCCCTTGTTTTTGATGTCACCGTTTCATTCATTTTTTAACCATTTATATGAATAGTTTTTATAAATATTTATGAAGTAATGGTGAATAAATTTTATAAAGTTATGTAGAAATTATGAAATATTTCAAGGACGCAGAAAAGGTTAGAAAATAACACACGTGCACTGACCACATAACTTTCTTGAATTTTATAATTTACCTAGCTTCTACAGAGTTTGTCTTTTAAAGAAAGAAAACCTCATTGTATCCCCAGAAGGGAATCTGGAGAGGAGCAGGGCAAGACTTCCCTCCTCCACTCCAACATGCCTTCCATTCCCTGGGATTATTTGTAACCAGGTGAGGGGTCTTTCTCTGGATTGGTCTGCTGATGACCCTATCTCACCCTTACCTCTAGCTCACTCTTACCTCTTACTGCTGTGCTCTATCTCCTGACATGTGCAGAACATTCTTCATTAGGGGGTTTGAGTATCATTTCATATATATGGGTATATATTAGCAATTCAGCATTCCTCTTCTTTTGCGTTGTCTTTTTTCTTATTGATTTGTAAGGATAAAGACGCTTTGTCCTGATATGTGATAATATGAAGACCCTTGGCCAACTCTTAATTGAGTTGTAATATCTTCAGTGGTGGCTTGTTTCCTAACTTTATTTGTAGTATCCTTTGTTTTAATAAAGAAATCCGAAAGTAGCAAGCTGTGTCAGTCTTTCCCTTTATGGCCCGTTGCCTCTGTTCCTTTCCTCCAGGAGGCCCTTGGTCTGGCCATGCTAGGAGACGGTCACTCACATGCTGGGCTCTGAGTGTTGCCGCGGGGGTGTAGCCCGAGCACCTTATGGGTGAGTTGACCCACTCACCTCGCAGCCAGTGCAGCTGCTGAGGTTGCTGCTCCAGTGGGATGTGGTCAGGGCAAAGATGGGAAGCCCAGATACCCAGAACTGGCAGCCTGTACGCTCTCTAACCACAGCCCAGAGCCCTCTTGGTGAGGCACATTATGGGTTGAAGTGATGAAGTCCTCACCACCAGTGCCTCAAGATGGGACCTCTTTTGGAAATAGGATCATTGTAGATGGAAGTAGTTAAGATGAGGTCATACTGGAGTAGGGAGGGTCCCATATCCAGTAGGACTGGTGTCCTTACCAGAAGAGGAAAAGAGAAACAGACACACAGGGAGAAGGCAGAGGCCAAGATTGGAGTGATGCTGCCACAAGCCAAGGGGTGCCTGTGGCCACCAGAAACCAAGCAACAAGTACTTCCCTTCAGAAGGAGCATGGCCCACACCTTGATTTTAGACTTTTGGACTCCAGAGCTGTGAGAGGATAACTTCTGTTGATTTAAGTCCCCCACTTGGTGGTACTTTGTTATGCTTGGCAGCCCTAGGAAGCTCAGATGAAGGGCCTGATCTCAGGCTTTCTCCATCCCAAGGCCTGCTGCCCCTCCCCCAGATCCCCCAGGTCACATCCGGAGAGTCAGAGCTGGGATTCAGACCCATGGCTGGCCGGTCCAGAAACTCAGACCCACGGCTGTCCGGTCCAGAGGCCCAGACCCACGGCTGTCCAGTCCAGAGGCCCAGACCCACGGCTGTCCGGTCCAGAGGCCCAGACCCACGGCTGTCCAGTCCAGAGGCCCAGACCCACGGCTGTCCGGTCCAGAGGCCCAGACCCACGGCTGTCCAGTCCAGAGGCCCAGACCCATGGCTGGCCGATCCAGAGGCCCAGACCCATGGCTGCCCAATCCAGAGGCCCAGACCCACGGCTGGCCGATCCAGAGGCTGCGTGTTGTAAGTACAGCCTACTCAGAACAGGGCCTGGCAGGGATTGAGGGCTAAAGCTTGCCTTTTGGGGGCCCCTATGGGCCTCAACCAATAAAAGACAAGACAAACTTTATTTTTAAAAGCAATAAGGAAGGAATATCTGAATGTTCTTGGGAGAAAGCCCTTGGAAAAAAAAAAAAACAGCCAAGAATCTATAGTGACAATATGAATTTCCAAAGCAATCCTAAGAAATCCATTTATGTAATCAGTTGATGAATTCTCTTTTTCTCCTAAGTGGTTCTGAGCTCAATTCAGGCTGCACATTCAATAGAGATTTCTATAGCTTCAAATTAATGTTTTGTACGGGGGGACCCCGGACAATCTCTCTGTCACTCAGAAGCATTCATATGGCCTTGATATTGGAGGGGGACTCTCTCCTCCCCCTGCTTGGCGGTAGAAGTGTGTGAAGACACAGATTTCATTTCTTATCAGCTGGCTTGTCCCGACAGGCCCCACATCAGCTCCGGAAAGGTGTGGAAGCTTGCCAGGCCTTTTGAGATCTCTGACTTGCCTCTAATCAAGCCCCCCATTATATTAGAGAGTACTCACAGCTCATCCCTCCTTGTAAACGATGCTGCAGATTGGTCTGCTGTCTCCCTGACCTTGGGAATCCACGTGGCTCTCTCTGTTCTGGTCTGAGAGCTGCCCTGCAGTGTTACCAAATGGGCTTGCCGGGGGGTTTTGGGGGGAGGGGTTATGGGTCTGTGGACATGGTGACACCCTGCAATTTGATTTTGCTTTCCACAGTAAAAGGAAACTAGCGTTTATTTGTTGACAGCTTTCTGTATGCCACTTGCTCCCTGCACAACAGCTCTCTGATTTCTCTAGCAGCCCTCTGAGGGATGTATAGACCCCATTTTTAAATAACTGTTTTATTTTGGAACAGTTTTAGATTTACATAAAAATGGAAGAGAGAGAACAGAGTTCCCATGTACCCCACGTCCAGTTTTCCCTACTATTAATGTCTTACATTAGCCTGCTACATTTGTCCCAATGGATTTTCTTTTTCTTAACCTTATGTCCTTTTTCTTTCTAGGATTCCAGCCAGGTATCACATTATATTTAGTCTTCATGTCTCCTTAGGCTCCTCTAGGCTGTGACAGTTTCTCAGACTTTCTTTGTTTTTGATGACCGTGGCAGTTTTGAAGAGTACTTACTGGTCAGGTATTTGTAGAATGTCCCTCCACCAGGCTCTGTCTGATGTTTTGCTCAATAGGGGGTTATGTGTGTTTTGGGAGAAAGGCCACAGAGGGAAAGTGCCACTCCCATCACATCATGTCAAAGGTACCCCAGTGTTACTTATGACCCATGTGCAGTGATCTGCCCAAACCCCAAGGGACTCAGGCGCCCATGTGAACCTGCCTCTGCCTGGTCCCTGGGTCCAAGCTCCCTTTACTCTATAACATCATTTGGAGGTGCCTCCAGGTGAGAGAAGTGTCGTCACCTTCCTCGAATAGCCACCTCTTCCTGAGCCATGCTCTTTGTGCATCCATCTTATTGGAACAGGTCTTTGGAGTTTAGTAGGGGAGGTGGAGGGTGGAGAGGTGTGTCAGAAGAGGGGATGAGCTGTTAAAGCCAACAAAGAAAGCTAGCCGTCCACTCTGTTCTCAGTGAAAGCCCACAACACTTAAATTGGGTTTGAGATGAAAATACCTATTTCTCTCACGTTTCTATTTAATTTGCCTGGTTAAGAATAATAGGTCTGAAGATTTATTATTAGCTTTTGTGAGTTGACTTGTGTTCCCCCAAAAGAAATGTACCAGTCTTAACCCTCAATACCTGTAGATGTGGTCATATTTGGAAATAGGTTCTTTGCAGATGCAATTAGTCAAGATGATTCATACTGAATTAAGGTGGGGGCCCAATCCAATATGATGGGTGTCCTTATAAAGAGAGAGAAATTTGGACCCAGAGACATAGACAAACAGACACAGAGAGGGGAACACCCTGTAAAGACAGAGGCAGAGGCTGGAGTGATATATCTATAAGCCAAGGAACTCCCAGGATTTCGAACAAACACCAGAAGCTGGAAGAGGCAAGGATCAGAGTCTTCCTCAGAGCTTTCAGAGAGGGCCTGTTCACGGCCGCCACACCTGGATTTCAGAATTCCAACCCCCAGACTGTGGCAGAATAAATGTCTGTTGTTTTAAGCCTCCCAGTTAGTGGCAGGTTGTTATGGCAGCCACAGGAAACTCTGACACTATCCAAGGCAGAGCTTTCCCAGCCTGTAGTCATCTGAACACCACCTCTATAAATTTTGTCATTATTTCCATCCCACCTACACTATTATTTACTTAATATTTTTCTTTAAATTTGACTCATTTAAAAAAAATTAGCCTCAAGTGTTAAATCACGGATTTTATGTGCCAGTTATGTGTTTTCCTGACACATTAAAATAAATACTTAACTATAAGTAATAAATATTCATCCTTTAATCCTACTATCCAGCACTTCAAAGGCGTGCAGTCACCCAATAAAGGAGTCTGAGAGGAGCAGTGGGTTCCTTTTTTCTTTGTAAATTAACTTTTAATCAATGTGATATATGCATATAATTTTTTGAAGTCCAATGGCACAGCAAGGCTTAGAGAAAAAGGAGCAGATCCCCACCCAGAGACTCCCAAGAGATAGCTACTTTGAGCTCTTTTTGCAGTTTCACCTGCTTGTTCATAAAAGCTGTACTGTATTTTTTTTTCCTGAAAACTATACTGCAGCAGGCACTGCTGTTGCTCTCTCATATGCCCTGGCTTGCCACTTGCCTGCAGGTGGCCTGCCATCTAACTGCCAGCCTGAGGGCTTTCTTGTGGCCCTAGAGAGCCTGCTTTGCCACCCACACAACCAGTGGAAAGTGCTGGGGAATTAATGCCCCTCGGAAACAGTCCTCAACCAAGACTGATGGATATTGGTGTACAAGTAACACCACTCCTTTGCCTTTTGGGTGGGATGGCTCTGATGTGTGAGTTGTACTCTGGCTCCCCATGCTTCCCCTGCAGGATGAAGCTCTACTTGCTCCCAGGAGCAGCTGTGACAATGTGCCTTTAGTAGCTACTTTCCAATGGCCAAATCTGCTTCCTGCCTTGCATCTCAGTTGTTTGTGTACTTACCTTGATTCCTTCCAAGGCTGGAATCTTGTTCAATGCTGTCACCTAAGAGCTACTTGATAAGTGCTTGTTAAGTGGAGAGCAGGCTCTGTTATCCCAGATGGAGTGATTTCCTGCACTGGCATGGATCTGGTGGCCCAAGATGCCATAGCAGCATTTACAGTTCAAACGCTTTCTATGTAATTGTATTTTAGTTAAAGTTCCTTTGACTGAAAGCCATAGACACTCCCTTTGGATAAATTAAGACACGAGTATGTTAGAAGACCACTTGGGAAAGCTCACAGAATTGAGTGAGGAGCAGAAGCCAGGAAGCTCCTGGGCAGAATGAAGACACAGTTGGAGTAACTGTAGCTGATGTTTGCTGAGCTCTTGCTACATGCCAGGCCTTGGGCCAACACCTTCGTCTTGTTTAATTTTCACAGCAACTCTACGACGACATTATTACTTCCATCAACTCCATTTTACCATTCTGCTGCTTGGGGCACAGAGTCTAGGAACCAGGCAGGCTGATTCCAGAGCCAACACTCTTAACACCTGGTGATACCTCAGCAGTTGGGCTTCTGGATCAACTTTCTAGGCAGCTGCCTTTGAGATTCAGCTACAATGACCTCCCTTCTCTGATTCTCTTACTTCAAAGTTTCAAGCTTTTGGGAAAAATCAGGAAATTGGCCCAACTCTGAACAAGTGGCACTAACATGGCCCCCTGGGGACACACCCTGACCATTCCTAGAGGAGGTGGAATGTGATCAGGGTGTACACCTCCCAAAGCTGGTGTATTCCACTTCTGTGTTTACATTTCTAATGTAAAAATAATAGTTCTCAGAGAAAGTGCTGACCTGTGCAGCTGGGTCACATCAATCCCCAATCCACGAAGGCATAATGCTGACCTGGTGCCACAAGTCTACACATGTGCACAAAGGGCCCCATGCCTTAGACCAGCATACCCCAGGGTTAAGCCCCTCAGACTGGTGCACCCTCACAGGTACATCCTCCCTGGCCACTGGTGTCCATGTTCACAAGCATCAGCATAACATCCCTAACCTGTGCCCATACATGCCCTGGAAATTACTGTACTGACTGATCCATCCCATTCCCTGCTCCCTGCTGGACAACCATCCCACAAACACAAGGCCTTAGACTACTGAAAGGAATCAATTCCCAAAGTAAATCAATCAAGATATTTACATGCAATGAAGACAGCAGAAGATCACTAAGCATATCACAATGCAAACAGATATAGCCATGCCTAATGACCAAATTAAAACACCAAAGGAGACACAGACATTGGAACAACTAATCAAAGATGTTGTTCATACTACTTTACTTAATAAAAAAGTGGGATAGGAAATGACATAAAGGAGATCAAGAAGACAGTAGAAGAGCACAACGAGGAATTTAAAAGAATAAATAGAAAAATAGCAGAAATCACAGAGATTAAAGACTCTGTTGACCAAATTAAAAACATACTAGAGGCACACAACACCTGATTTGAAGAGACAGAAGAAAGAATAAGTGACGTAAAGGACAGGAAAATTGACTTTGAAGACTCAAAAAAGCAAATAGCACAAAAGATGGAAAAATTTGAATGGGTACTCAGGGAAATGATAGACAAAACAAAGCACACAAATATAGGAATCATTAGTGTCCCAGTAAGAGAAGAGAGGAGTAAAGGGCTAGGAAGAGTAGTTGAGGATATAATGGGGGAAAACTTTCCAACCCTCATAAAGTACATAAATATACAAGTCAGAGAAGCCCAAAAAACTCAAAATAAAATAAATCCAAATAGGCCTTCCTCAAGGCACATACTAATGAGTCTGTCAAATGTTGAAGAGAAGCAGAAAATCCTGAAAGCAGCAAGGAAAAAAAACCAATCTACTACATACAAGGGAAATCAAATAAGACTGACTTCAGACTACTCAACTAGCACCTGGAGGCAAGAAGGCATTGGTATGAAATATTCAAAATCCTGAAAGAGAAAGTCTTCCAGCCAAGAATTCTGTACCTAGCCAAATTGTCCTTCAAAATTCAGGGAGAGATTACAGTTTTCACAGACAAAGAAGTCCTGAAAGAATTTGTCAACAAGAGACCGGCCCTACAAGAAATACTCAAAGGAGTTCTGCCAGCTGAAAAAAAAAGACAAGAGAGGGAAGTCTGGAGGAGGGCACAGAGTTGAAGAGTACAACTAAGGGTAATTTAAATAATACAAAGAGAAACAGGGAAAAGAATATATAGCTCTGACAAATAAAATAAAAAGGATAAGATGGTGGAATCAAGAAATGCCTTTTCAGTAATAACATTGAATGTTAACTGACTAAACTTACCAGTTAAAAGATGCAGATTGGCAGAAAGGATGAAGAAACATAATCCAGCTATATGCTGCTTACAAAGGACTCATCTTAGACACAAGGATACAAATAGATTGAAAGTGAAAGCATGGAAAAAGATTTACCACACAAGTTGTAACCAAAAGAAAGCAGGAGTAGCTATACTAATATCAGACAAAATAGACTTTAAATGTGAAGACATCATAACAAACAAAGAAGGACACTATATACTAATTAAAGGGTCAACTCACCAGGAAGATATAACAATCATAAATGTTTATGCTCCCAATCAAGGAGCTCCAAAGTATATGAGACAGACATTAGAAGAACTGAAGGAAGGGATAGATGTCTCAACAATAACTGCAGGACACTTTAATACACCACTCTCCTCTATAGATAGAACAACCAGACAGAAGATAAACAAGGAAATAGAGACGTTAAATAACTTGATAAATGAATTAGACTTAATTCATTTATATAGGTCATTCCACCCCAAAGCACAAGGTTATATATTCTTTTCTAATGCTCATGGAACATTCTCCAGTATAGATCATATGGTGGGGCACAAAACAGGTCTTTATAAATTTAAAAATATTGAAATTATTCAAAGCACTTTCTTGGATCACAATGGGATGAAGCTGGATCTCAATAATTACCAAAGAATGAGAACATATGCATATATATATGGAGATTAAATAACACACTCTTAAACAACAAGTGGGCCAAAGAAGAAATTGCTAGAGAAATCATTAGCTATCTGGAGATGAATGATAATGAGAATACAATTTATCAGAATTTATGGGATGCAACAAAGGCTGTTGTGCTGGTCTGAAATGATGTATGTACCCTAGAAAAATCATGTTTTAATCCTAATCCCATTTTGTAAAGGCAGCCATTTCTTCTAATCCCTATTCAGTGGTGTATGTTTGAAACTGTAATTAGATCATCTCACTGGAGATGTGATTTAATCAAGAGTGGTTGTTAAGCTGGATTAGGTAGAAGGGTATCTCCACCCATTTGGGTAGGTCTTGATTAGTTTCTGAAGTCCTATAAAACAGGAAACATTTTAGAGAATGAGAGATTCAGAGAGAGCAGAGAAGAATGACATAGCTACGAGAGTCCACTAGCCAGTGACCTTTGGAGATGAAGAAGGAAAATGCCTCCCTGGGAGCTTCCTGAAACAGGAAGCCAGGATAGGAAGTTAGCAGATGACTCTGTATTTGCCACATGCCCTTCCAGGTGAGAGAGAAACCCTGACCATGTTCATCATGTGCCCTTCCACTTGAGAGAGAAACCTTGAACTTCATTGGCCTTCTTGAACCAAGGTGTCTTTACCTGGATGACTTTGATTGGACATTTCTATAGACTTGTTTTAATTGGGACATTTTCTCAGTCTTAGAACTGAAAAGTAGCAACTTATTAAATTCCCCTTTTAAAAAGCCACTCCATTCCTGATATATTGCATTCTGGCAGCTAGCAAACTAGAACAGCTGTGATGAGAGGGAAATTTATTGCCTTATATGCCTATATTAAAAAACAAGAAATAACAAAAATTGAGGACTTAACAGCATACCTGGAGGAACTTGAGAAAGAACAGAAAACTAACCCCAAATCAAATAGGAGAAGACAAATAACAAAGATTGAAGCAAAGATAAATGAATGGGAGAACAAAGAACAATAGAAAGAATCAATAAAATCAAAAGTTGGTTCTATGAGAAACTCAATAAAATTGATGGGCCACTAGCAAAACTGACAAAGAAAAAAAGAGAGAGGATGCAAACAAACAAAATCAGAAATGAGAAGGGGTGCATTAGCACAGACCCTGAAGAAATTAAAGAAATCGTAAGAGGATACTGTGAACAACTATACACCAACAAACTAGACAACTTAGATGAAATGGACAAATTCCTGGAAACATGCAAACAAGCTATCCTGACTTAGGAAGAAATAGAAGATCTCAACAAATCAATCACAAGTAAAGAGATTCAATCAGTCATCAAAAATTTTCCTATAAAGAAAAACCCAGGGCCAGATGGCTTCACAGGGGAATTTTATCAAACATTCCAGAAAGAACTAACACCAATCCTGCTCAAACTTTCCCAAAAAATTGAAGAAAAAGGAACTCTACCTAACTTGTTTTATGAAGCTAATATCATTTTAATACCAAAACCAGATAAAGATGCTATAAGAAAGGAAAACTACAGGCCACTCTCCCTAATGAACATAGATGCAAAAATTCTCCATAAAACATTAGCAAATCGAATCCAATAGCACATTAAAAGAACTATACACCATGACCAAGTGGGGTTTAGACCAGGAATGCAAGGATGGTTCAATACAAGAAACTCAATTAATGTAATACAGCATATTAACAAATTAAAAGGGAAAAATCACATGATCATCTCAATTGATGCTGAAAAAGCATTCAACAAAATCCAGCATCCTTTTCTGTTAAAAACACTCCAAAAGATAGCAATCAAAGGTAACCACCTCAATATGATAAAGGGAGTATATGAAAAACCAATAGCCAGCATCGTACTCAATGGAGAGAGACTGAAAGCCTTCCCCTTAAGATTATGTACAAGACAAGGATGCCCACTGTCACCACTATTATTCAACATTGTGCTAGAAGTTCTAGCTAGAGCAATCAGACAGGATAAAGAAATAAAAGGCATCCAAATTGGAAAGGAAGAAGTAAAACTCTCATTATTTGCAGATAATATGATACTATACTTGGAAGATCCTGAGAAATCTACAGCAAAGTTATTTGAGCTAATAAACAAATTCAGCAAGGTGGCGGGATATAAAATTAATGTGCAAAAATCAGTAACATTTCTATATGCAAGTGATGACCTAGCTGAGGAGTCAATTAAGGAAAAGAACCCATTCAAAATAGCAACTAAAAGAATCAAATACTTAGGAATGAACTTAACTAGGGACGTAAAGGACTTGTACACAGAAAATTGCATAACATTGCTAAAAGAAATCAAAGGAGATCTAAATAGGTGGAAAGACATTCCTTGCTCATGGATAGGAAGGCTAAATATAATGAAGATGTCAATTTTCCCCAATTTGACCTACAGATTCAACACGATGCTAATCAAAATTCCAGCAACCTATTTTAAAGATTTGGAAAAGCTAACTACCAAATTCATCTGGAAGGGAAAGAGACCCCGAATAGCTAAAAGCATCCTAAAAAAGAAGAACGAAGTGGGAGGATTAACACTCCGTGAATTTAAAATCTATTATAAAGCCACAATGATCATAACAGCATGGTACTGGCACATTGAATCGAGAGCGCAGAAATAGACCACCAAATCTATGGTCAACTGATTTTTGACAGGTCCTCTGAACTGGGACAGAACAGTTTTTTCAATAATTGGCCATGGAAGAACTGGATATCAATAGCCAAGAGAATGAAAGAGGACCCCTATCTTACACCCTACACAAATATTAACTCAAAGTGGATCAAACAGCTAAATATAAGAACTAGCACCATAAAGCTTCTAGAAGAAAATGAAAGGAAACATCTTCAAGACCTAGTAATAAGAGGTAGCTTCCTAAACTTTACATCCAAAGTACAAGCAATAAAAGAAAAAATAGATAAATGGGAATGCCTCAAAATCAAATGCTTCTGCACTTTAAAAGACTTTGTCAAAAAGGTGAAGAGGCAGCCAACTCAATGGGAGAAAATATTTAGAAATCACATATCAGGCAAAGGTTTGATTTCCTGTATATGCAAAGAAATCATACAACTCAACAACAAAAGAACAAACAATTCAATTATAAAATTGGCTGAAGACATCAATAGGCATTTTTCCAAAGAGCAAATACAGATGTCCCAAAAGCACCTGAAGAGATGCTCATTTTCACTGGC
Source organism: Myrmecophaga tridactyla (assembly GCA_004026745.1). Classification (NCBI taxonomy): domain Eukaryota; kingdom Metazoa; phylum Chordata; class Mammalia; order Pilosa; family Myrmecophagidae; genus Myrmecophaga; species Myrmecophaga tridactyla. The sequence continues at coordinate 23,012 of PVIY010037444.1, forward strand.
AGTAAGGGATATGCAGATCAAGACTGTAATGAGATACCACCTCACACCTATAAGAATGGCTGCATTTAAAAAAACAGGAAACTATAAATGTTGGAGAGGATGTGGAGAAACTGGGATACTTATGCATTGCTGGTGTGAATGTATAAAGGTGCAGCCACTATGGAAGACTGTTTGGCGATTCCTTAGGAAACTAAATATAATATTGCCCTATGACCCAGCAATAGCACTACTTGATATATACCCAGAAGAGCTGAAAGCAATAATAGAAACAGACATTTGCACACCAATGTTCATAGCAGCATTATTCACAATTGCCAAAAGATGGAAACAAACCAAATGCCCATCAATAGATGAGTGGATCAACAAAATGTGGCATATACATATGATGGAATATTATGCAGCAGTGAGACGAAATGATGTCCTGAAGCACATGACAAGATGGATGAGCCTTGAGGACATAATGCTGAGTGAAATTAGCCAGACACAAAAGGATAGATATGGTATGATTTCACTTTTATGACCAGCATAAAGTTATAATCAGAGGCTTATAATACAGAATATAGGGAACTTAGAGATACATAGAAGCTAAAGATGGGTGAACCATTAGCTAATGAGATTGAACTCTAATGTAAGGGAATAGATAGGAGTGAAGGTGATTCTCCAGTGGGCCTAGAAGTAATATTACTATATTGAAGATGAACAAGATTGAAAGAGGTTGTACAGACTTATGTGTCCCACTGACTCACAATAGAAATATTAATGAGTTCTCGTAAGAATTACTTCAAAGATATGATTCTTGTACACAGAGTGTTTAAGTCCAGGGTACAGGGGTAAAACTGCCATTGTATGCTATAAGCTATGTTCAAAAGAAAACCATCAGCACTACCATAGCAACAGCAGAGGTAACTAATGAGATGAGGGACAAGAGTTAAGAGGAGGTTTCGATTTCCTATTTGGTGTGGGTGTATTTATTGGTTTTCTGACTCTTGGGAACAACAAAATTATAGAAAATTGAGAATGGTGATGGCCTGTGGACTTTGGATCCTCGACATGATGCACTGACGGAGAAGTAGACTGGTGAACGATGGTGTATTCTTTTTTTTTTAATTTTTAAAATTAATTTTAAATGAAAAAATATGACAACAAAAAAACACATTCTTAACATATAATCATTCCATTCTACATATATAACCAGTAATTCACAATATCATCACATAGTTGCATATTCATCATCATGATCATTTCTTAGAACACTTGCATCAATTCAGAAAAAGAAATAAAAGATAACATAAAAAGAAATAAAATGAAAACAGAAAAAAACATTATACATACCATACCCTTTACCCCTCCCTTTCATTGATCACTAGCATTTCAAACTAAATTTATTTTAACATTTGTTCCCCTTATTGTTTAATTTTATTCCATATGTTCTACTCATCTGTTGACAAGGTAGATAATAGGAGCATCAGACACAAGGTTCTCACAGTCACACAGTCACATTGTGAAAGCTATATCATTATTCAATCATCATCAAGAAACATGGCTACTGGAACACAGCTCTACATTTTCAGGCAGTTCCCTCCAGCCTCTCCATTACATCTTGAATAACAAGGTGATATCTACTTAATGCATAAGAATAACCTCCAGGATAGCCTCT
>PVIY010037445.1:0-24664 GCA_004026745.1 Myrmecophaga tridactyla
AAGGAAAGAAAGAAAGAAAGAAAGAAAGAAAGAAAGGAAGGAAGGAAGGAAGGAAGGAAGGAAGGAAGGAAGGAAGGAAGGAAGGAAGGAAGGAAGGAAGGAAAGAAAGAAAATGAATGAAGTGATAAATAGGTTAAAAATGATGAGGTTAAAAAAAAGAAAAAAAAGAAAAAATGATAAGATTAGGGAATTGAACTTCTCTTTAAGATGACATGATTAAGCTGATGAATTTTGGAGACCTACTATAATATAAGTGACTAAGATTCTTTGCTAAAAGTATGGTGGGACATTTAAGGAGGTGAAAAATTAAGAGGCTAGGGTTTTGTTTGATTTCCATAGTCAACAAAAGGAATGATAGAAATAAAGGAATAGAAGGGTACAGTGGCTCCATGAAACTTAAAATTTCAATAACTAAAAAAAGGAAGGGAAATGTGGAATGTGATATATGACAGAAACAAAGAGCTATTGACAGTGGTGTAGTCTGATAGCACAAATTTCATGTGGGGGGTTGAAGAAAAAGGGAAGAAAATGTTTGGAAGTGTCAAAGGAGAACTAATAAACATCCTAGGGGTCTTCCAAGCCAAGTAAAATGTAGGACATTGGGGAAAAAAATAAGCACTAAAAGACCTTCAAGAAAGACACACTCCTAAGTGGACAGACAGGTTTTGTTTTGTTTAGGAGGTTATTCTTTAAAATAAAAATGGATTTATTCACAAACCATATAATCTATCCTAAGTGTATAAGCAATAGCTTTTAGTCTATTCGCATATGTGTTAGGCAGAGTTTTCTAGAGAAAAGAACCAACAGGATATATTCATAAATATGAGTTTTGTAAAGTTGTCTCATGCATCTGTGGCAATGGAAGAATTCAAAATCTTCAGGGAAGGCTATGAAGCTGGGAGGTCCAATGAAAGGTCTGGATGAAATCCACAGGAAAGACTGAAGAAGCAATAAAAGAATCTCTCTTTTTCCTTAAAAGCCTTCAACTGATTGAATTATCTCATTGTGGGGGCTGGGGTGGTGGTGGTATACCTTAGTTGTTTGCAGATGTATTCAGCCACAGAGACAATCGACTGATGATTTAATACACCAGCCTTCTGGTTTAGCAACTAGCCACAAAATTATCCTTGCATCAATGGTCAAGCCAGTGCTTCACTGACCAGAAAACTGGGCATGATCACTTGGCCAAGTTGACAACAGAACCTAACCATCATAGTCCACCCCTTGTCAACTTGGCAGCTATACACATCACCTTGAAACACAATTAATTTCCAAATAGAACAGAATAACAGACATATATTTCACTGAACAATACTCAACTGTCCTACTTGCAACTGGAAACATGCTACATCTCTCCAGAATAGGGTGTATGTCCTTAGGTAATATCTACTCTTAAACTTCATATCCAATGACTTAAATACTACAAGCTGAACAATAAAACTTATGCCATATGGTAAAAGGAAAACATACACATAACAAACATACACATGCATACACAAATGCAAACATACACATAACAAAACAGGGCAAAAATATTCATACAATCACAGTCCTTAGTTCTATTACTGGTCACGCAGTCATAGTTCATTTTTATCATTACCTTCTTCTAGTACTGATTCCATGTTCCCTTTGCCCTCAGCAAGTTTTCCAGCTGGCCATGGTTCTTTGCTGGTGTGTGTGTAGGGGGGGGCAGTGATGCAAACCTTCATTCCTGAAGTTTGTGGGACATTGGTATTCCTGCCTGGATTGGATTGTTGCAGTTTTCCATTGACTTTAATCACAGGGCATGGTAGTATTAAGAGACTAGAGGATCTCCTGTATTCCAGGAAAATACTTTAACTCCATTGTGTAGTTGCAGTCCTATTACCCCTTGATGGTCAGGATCAATCACACTGGACAGACTAGCAATCACCTTTCATGCCTGTTGATTCAGAGGCATGAGAAGCCCAAAGTGGCTAGGTAGAAGTTTTAGCTTCAATTAAATTGAACATCATAGAATGGATGCTGATTCAGAGCACTTGGAAAACACTGCCTCAGCCCTGCAGGATATTGCCACCTAGTTGGCACCATAATTGGGGCTTCAAAAGGCCATTCCACCATTCTACCAACCCAGCTGTGTCTGGATAATGGGAAACATGGTAAAACCAGAGAATACCATGTGCTTGTGCCCATACCCACACTTCATTTGCTGTGAAATGGGTTTCTTGGTCAGAATCAATGTTGTGTGGAATACCATGATGGTGGATAAGGCATTCCATAAATCCATGGGTGGTACTTTTCTGCGAAGCATTGCATGCAGGGAAGGCAAACATATATACATGTGTATTCCAGTTAGAACAAATCACTGCCCCTTCCATTTTGGAAATGGTCCAATGTAATGAACCTGCCACAAGGTAGCAGGCTGATCACCTTGAGAATGGTTAAGCATCCAGTCTCTACTAGGGTCCAGTAGTAGGCTAAAAGCTATTTCTCAAAAGGAGAGACGTTATCTGCAGTGGATGGTAAGGTTTGCTACAAAATCCTAAGAGTGTGCATTGTGATTCTCCTATAGGGGTCTGCCAATGGCTCCAGGTAGAATCCCTATTTGCCACTGACACTTTCAGCACCATTGGATCTGCTGGATATCATGGCCCAAGTGGCAGAGCAGCTTGCCCAGCAGTCTGAACTTGTAAAAGAGCCTCCTCTTGTTCTGGTTACCACACAAAATTAATAGCTTCCTTAACACTCAGTAAATGGTCTGGGATAGTACACCTAAAAGAGGCATGTATTGTCTCCAAAGTCCAAAGAGACCAACTAGGCATCATACCTCATTCTTGTTCATTAGAGGGGACAGGTATTACAGTTTGTCCTTAACCTTAGAAGGAATATCTCAACATGCTCCATACCCCTGAACACCTGCAAATTTCACTGAGGTGGAAGGGCCCTGTATTTTTGTTAGATTTATCTCCCATCCCCTGACACACAATTGCCTTACCAATAAGTCTAGAGTAGCTGCAACTTCTTTCTCACTAGGTCCAATCAGCATGAAATCATCAATATAATAAACCAGTGAGATATCTCATGGGAAGGAGAAACAATCAGGGTCAATATTGACAAGATTGTGATGTAGGGCTGGGGAGTTGATATACACATGAGGCAGGACAGTGAAGGTATACTGCTGGCATTGCCAGCTGATTGCAAACTGTTTCTGGTGGTCCTTAATGACAGCTATTGAAGAAAAAGCATTTGCCATATCAATAGCTGCATACCAGGTACCAGACAATGTGTTGATTTGCTCAAGCAATGATATCACATCTGGAACAGCAGCTGCAATTGGGGTTTCCACCTAGCTAAGTTTTTGATAATCTACTGTCATCATCCAAGTCCCATCTTTTTTCTGCATAGGCCCAATAGGAGAGTTGAATGGGGATGTGGTGCAAATCACCACCCCTGCATCCTTCAAGTCCTTACAAGCAGTGCTAGTCTCTGCAATTCCTCCTAGAATTTGGTATTGCTTCTAATTCACTATTTCACTAGTTATAAGTGTCTTCCACTTGGCCTTTCCTACCATAATAGTCCTCAGTGTACAAGTCAGAGAACCAGTGTGGGGATTCTATCAGTTACTGAGAATGTTGATCCCAATTTTGTGTTCTGGAATGGGAAAATGACCACAGAATGGGCCTGGGGACCCACTGGACAAAACTAAGATAAAACTATGTTGATCACCTAACCTCCATAATTCCCTACTTTTACTGTTGGGCAAGAATGATGTTTGGGGTCTCCTGGAATTAGTGTCACTTCTAAGCTAATGTCCAATAATGCCCCAAATATCTAATCATTTATTTCTCCAAAGTAAAAGGCTGTGGGTCTCCTTGGGGAAGGGTTAGAGGAAGGTTAACAGTGTACATTTGGGGCAGTGTAAAAGGGTCCTTCTGCAAGGGTACCTGGTCCTCCCCTCATTTGAGGGGCTCTGGGTCTGTAAGCTGTCTCAAGTCTGGAAATTTGCTAAGGGGCTGTTTCTGTCTGTTTTTTGTAACTAAAGTTACAAAACAGATCCTTAAACAGAATGGGGATGAATGGATCCTGAATTGGCAGAAGCCACTTGGCCACAGTTAATCATCACAGACAAGCTGGCTCAAAGCAGCAGTCAAAATAGTCTACCTACAAAATTACTTTAATTTTGTAATTAAAGCTAGACTTATGTCACTTGACCTAGAATTCTGCTTATACAGCTCAAACAAGAATTTAGTAGACTGACCGTATATTTTACTTCTAGGAACCTCTTGATCTATTAGCCAATACCACAAGTCTTTGTGAGGTAGACTGTTTTGACTGCTGGTTTGAGTCAGCTTGTCTGTGATGATTAACTGTGGCCAAGTGGCTTCTGCCAATTCAGGATCCATTCATCCCCATTCTGTGTAAGGATCCAGTTTAGTGATAGTAGTTCCCACAGTAATATCTGACCTACAGAGAAGAGTGACTACAGAGCTCTTCATGGATATTGGAGTGAATGTCATGAATTTATTTCTCAAGGTTCTGGTAAAAGATATATCCTCTGGACATTCCTGGGATGTGTGAGAATGTCCTCCATGATAAATCTACTTTAATATTCCAATCTCTCTAAGCCTCTGGATCCCCTCATCTACATTATACCAGGACAGTTCTGGCATTTTCATCTCAGGTAATGTTGGCCACTGTTTGATCCATGTTTCACCCAACCATCCAAACTGTTAGTGTCCTTTCTAACTCTTCAAGCTCCAACACTGAATGCAGAATTTCTGCTTAGTGGGCCCATATCAATAATTTCAACACGATCCAACTTTGTCTTCCTTCTGCCATTATCCCACACCCTCAATATACATCCCCACACATATTCCTCTAAATTTCTGTGCACATAGATTGGAAAACTTATGCAGTTCTTTGGGAGTATATTGTACTTCCTCATGGGTCACACTTTACACCCTTTGCACCTTAACTTTCAGAGCTTTTTTTGGACTTTAATGTAGTTGTAGGTCTTGAAGTAAAGAAGGGTGGTGGAGGTGGGTCATGAAAGTAATAGAAGTGTCTTTCAAGCCAGTTACCTCAGGGCATTTTGTTGCAGTTTCATATGGTGAAACACGATTAGTTTCCTCAGACAGAGGAGTGAGGGCTTTTTCCCCAGGGGAGGTGGTTACAGGGTTAGCAGGCACTGAAGGGTTACTCTCATTAGATGGAGGTTGGATGGCAGACTCCTCTGGGCAGATTGCAGGTTTGGAAACTGTTTCCTCAAGGCAGTCCCTTACAGATCTATCTAACAAACACCCAGCAGATTCCAAGGAGTCCATCTTCCCATCACCATCTTTATCAAGCTGTATTTCCACATTTCAAGTTTCAGGATCCCGTTTTTTTCCCAATCAAAGCCTTTACTTTAACAGCAGACAACCTGAAAGGTTGAGATTTTACTTTATGTTGTAAATCTTCCACTCTCACAATGAGGCTCTGGTTTTCAGAGATCTCAGTTCTGCGACCACAGGAAATAAGATTTTCTTTTAGGGCAAAAATGGAAACTTTTATATCATTCATACAATGCTCAAGTTTCAAATTTGAAGTCTTCCACTCATTCATTCCTTTCCCTCATCACTGTATCCAGCATATCTAACAACAATCACTCAACATGATTATAATTCTTTATCACATAAAACTCCATAAAGGTGTCAAAAAAACTCTCACCCAGAGGCTTGCATTGTATAAAAGTAAAATTAACAGAATTTAATGGTGATATTTTGATAATCTCTTTTGCCAAGTCACTTCATGGACTATCAGTGCCGTCTTAATTATTTGAAACAGAGTCATTAGTGCCTCTGAGTCTAGTCAGAGTAGAAAATCAAATGTAAAAACCCATTATTTAAGATTCTGTTTCTCCAGAACCATTCCCAGTACCAAGCTGTGTTAGTTAGGGTTCTCTAGAGGAACAGAACCAACAGGAGATATCTATAAACATGAAATTTATAAAGGTGTCTCATACAGCTGTGGGAATGGAAGAGCCCAAAACCTGCAGCACAGGCTGTGAAACTGGCAGGTCCAATAAAGGGTCTGGATGAACTCTACAGGATAGGTTCACTGACTGAAGAAACAAAGAAAGAATCTCTCTCCTCTTCCATAAAAGCCTTCAACTGACTGGATTATCTCATCATAGGAGGCATGACTTAGTTGATCACACATGTAATCAGCCACAGATGCAATCAACTGACTGATGATTTAATACAACAGCCTTCTGGTTTATCAACCAGCCACAAAATATCCTTACAGTAATGGTTAGTTCAGGGCTTGCAACCAGACAATTTGGCATAGTCACATAGCCAAACTGACATCAGAACCTAACCACCACAACATAATTAGGCATTTGCCACTATAATCAATAATAGAACATTCTCATTTCTTCCAAAAATAATCCCATAACCTTTATGTCCTCCTATTATTGCCATTGAACTTTGCTATAGTAATTTGTTACAATTCATTGTAGAATTAATTGTATCTTTCTCATATACCAAAATATTATTATTATTTCTTAAGGGAGTGAATGATTTATTCTGTATCAAATATATATCAAATCACATAATGTATGTATCAAGTCACATATGTATCAAATCACATAATCAATGATTCATTACTTTACACACAGGGAAGAAAACAGTATTGAGTACTTCTGTTATACAACTGGTTGTTTGCAGGGAAAACAGAAATCTCTAGAGCATTTACATGGTGGAATGAAGTCTTAAGGTTGGGTTTATCTGAAAAGATTTCTTTTAATATAGAGCAATTTTTAAATTTATATTTCACTAGAAAAAAACTTATGATTTTCCCCCTCTCCTTATATTTTGAGATATGTATCACTTAGCATGTAATGCCTTCAATAACTTCTGAATCCAGTAAGTCTCTTTGGGAATCTTATATGGCTTAACTGATAAGTTTTTCTGATGCCCAGAAAAATGTAGGTACTATATAATTTTAAATTAACATCCACGATGGATATTTTAACTTTGTCACTAAATGGTCTCTAATGCTGCTTGAGTAGTCATAAATGAATTGCCATCATTTGTATTCGATAATAACAGCAAAAGTCATTTATCTATAAAGTAAAAAAAGATGCAGTTGTGTAATAATTACTTTAAAATAAGTGTCCACATACCTCAGGACACATTTAAAATTAAAAAAAAAATTGGCTTGAAAAAATCACAAAATGTATAAAATTCTAAGACTTCTTGCTCAACTAGTTCATTTTTCTACTATACAAGATTATTTATAAATATAGATCTTGTGGTTAGATTTCCTCTACCTAAGTTGCAAGCTACCCTATTATTAACACCTTGCAGCATAGTAGTGATATACATTTGTTCTGGTTCATGTAAGAACTTACTGTATTTGTACAATTAAATACTGTCATCGCCCACTCTAGATTTTGCTAAATTATACAGTCCCAGGTTTTCTCCTCTAGCTTACCACATATTGGATATGTGGTTTCCAACTGTCTTTTTTACATTATCAGGATGTATTTTTACTTTCTTGACAAAGACTTTTTACGTGCAAAAGTATTCTATTTTGAGGAAATATCATTTATCGATTTCTTTTTTCACTGGTTGTGCTTTGGTTGTAAGGTGTAGGAAAACAACTCATATCATAAGATTTTTAACTTATTTCCCTATTTTCTTCAAAGAGTTTCATGATCTTAGCTTTAATGTTTAGATATTTGATCCATTGTGAGTTAACTTTTATATAAGGTTGTATAAAAACCTTATTTTATGTAAAAAGGGATCATCTTTCATTCATCTTTTTGGATATTGATATCCAGTTCTCCTGGTACCATGTGTCGAAGAAGCTGTTCTGTCCTAATAACTGGACTTTGGTCATTGTCAAAAATCAATTGGACATAGATTAGAGGGTCTATTTATGAACTTTCAATTTGATTCTATCAATATTTCTATCCTTATTCCAGTGTGATACTGTTTGGGCCACTGTAGATTTGTAATATGCTTTATAGTCAGTAAGTATGAGAAGTTCAACTTCATTTATTTTTTTTAAGATGTTTTAGCTATTCAGGCATCTTGCCCACTCAAAGAAATTTGACTGTTGGTTTTTCTATTTCTGCAAAGAAAGCTATTGAGATTTTGGCTGGAATTATAAGAGATCTATAAGCCAATTTAAGTAGAGTTAACATCTTACCTATATTTAGTCTTCTGGTCAATGAACCTGGCATGTCCTTTCATCTATTTAGGTATTTCTTGATTTCTTTTAGCAATGTTTTGTAGTTTTCTGTGTATAGGTCCTTCAACACAATGAATACATCATTGGTTATTTTTTCTTAATATTTGATTGTTTTGGTTGCTATCATAAATGAAATTTTTAACATAATTTCATCCTGAAATTGTTCCTTTCTATGTCTAGAAACACTACTGACTTTTGCGTGTTGATCTTGTATCCTGCCATTTTGCTGAACTACTTCATTTGCTCTAATAGCATTGTTGTAGATTTTCAGGACTTTCTACATGCACAATAATTTCATGTGCCAACAGTGAACATTTTACTACTTACTTTCCGGTTTGGATTCCTTTTATTTTTTTCTTGCCTAATTACACTAGCTAGAACCTCCAGCACAATGTTGAAAAATTATGATGAGAGTGAGCATCCTTTTCTTGTTCCAGATTTTAGAGGGAACACTTTCAGTCTATTTCCCCATTGTATGTGATGTTAGCTGTGAGTTTTGATATATGACCTTTATCATGTTGAGGAAAATTCCTTCTATTCTTGTCTTTATGGATGTTTTAATCAAGAATGGATGTTGGATTTTGTCAATGTTATCAAATGCCTTTTCCACATCAGTGGAGATGACCATGTGGGTTTTTCCTTTCAATTTCTTAATATGGTGTATTACATTAATTGATTTTCTTATGCTGAACCACTCTTGCACACCCGGGATAAAACCCATTTTATCATACTGCATAATTCTTTTATTGTGCAGAGTAATTCCTTTTGCAAGCATTTCATTGAGGATTTTTACATTATATTTATTGGAGAGACTGATTTGTTTTTTTGTTTTTTTGTTTTTTTTACTTTGTAGTATATAATCTGTGTTTAGTACTAGGTGTTTTTTGGCTTTCTAATCTGAGTTACGTAATATTCCTCTTGTTCAATTTTTTAGAAGAATTGGAGAAAGATTGCTATTAATTGTTCTTAAAATATCTAGTAGAATTTGCCTTTGAAGGTGGTCCTAGAGTTTTCTTTATTGGGATTTTGGTCAGTCTTTTATTTATGATTGGCTTGTTAATGTCTTTTATTTCTTCTAAAGCCAGTGTATGTTGTTCATGTATTTCTACGAAGTTGCCCCTTTCATCTAAATTTTCTAGTTAGTTGGCATACAGTTGCTTATAATATCCCCTTATATGTTCCTTTATTTGCATAGGTAGTGTTCCTCTGCAATTTCTGATTTTATTTATTTTATTTGCATCTTCTCCCCCTTTTTTTTCTTTCTCAGTCTAGCTAAGGGTCTCACAATTTTTTTTTTTTTTATCTGTATGGCAGGGTCACATTTCATTACTTTTCCGTGTAAGTATCCTGTTATTGCAGAAACACTTGTTGAATTTTTGTCTGTTTATTTGTTTGGCTTGTTTGTTTGTGTGTTTGTTTGTTTGGGGAAGTGCATGAACTGGGAATCAAATCTTGGTCTCCCACATGGCAGGCAAGAATTCTACCACTGAACTACCCTTTCACCCCAGGGCCTCTCAATTTTATTGATTTTTTCAAAGAATTAACTTCTGGTTTTGTTGATTCTCTCTATTGTTTTTTGTTCTTAATTTCATATTTCTGCTCTAATCTTTGCTATTTCTTTCCTTCTTTTCACTTTGACTCTACTTTTCTGTTCTTTTTCTAGTTCCTACAGGTGTGCAATTAAAATTTCAAATTAGCTATTATTTCTTCCTTAATTTAGATTTAGGGCAATACGTTTCCTTCTCATCACTGCCTTCACTAATCCCATAAGTTTTGACATGTTGTTCTCATTTTCATTTGCCTTAAGATAGTCACTGATTTCACTTGTAATTTCTACTTTGACCCGCTAGTTGTTTAAGAGTATCTCATTTAGCCTCTATAAATTTGTGAAATTTTCCAGTCCTCTACCTGCTATGATTCCCAGTTTCATGCTATTATGATCAGAGAAAGTGCTTTGTATAACTTCAATCTTTTTAAATTTATTGATACCTGACTTGTGACCTAGCATGTGGTCCATCTATGTTGACTCCCAGTAATGGAGAATTATTCATGAGCACTTGAGAAGGTATATCCTACTGTTGTGGGTTGCAATGTTCAGTAAATGTCTCTTAAGCCTAGTTCATTTATCATATTATTCAAGATCTCTGTTGCAATGATGCTCACACAGCCTCACTTCTGTCTCTTCCAGTGCATTTTTAGACAAAGTCTGGGTGCACATTTTTGAGTTGAAATTGTTGCTGATGTCCCAGACCTTGGGATCTAAATTCTCTATATAACAGCTACCACCTTTCCTGGTGCAGGACTGAAAAGGAGTTAGTGCCCAGCCCCATCTCCCCTTTTCTTGGGGCAGAGCCATCTTTCAGCAATCTGAGCACACCATCTTCAGTAACCTCTGAGCCTCTCTCTATGAGCCCTACTTCTGCCATTTCTGGGATCTCTTTCCTCCCCTGCTGGGGATGGGGCCAAAACAGAAACTTCTGGGGCTTTTCTTTCTTGAGTACATTGTAAATTTATCTGTGCTCAGAGCTGGTATCTAATGGTTTGAATTTACTAATCAAAAGCCGCAGTTTGTGCCTGGCAAAGTCTCCTTCCCCTTGATCCTAGTAGAAAAGGCTTCTATTTACCTCCAGGGAAGGGCTTCTGAGTCAACCTTCCATGCTCATGGGGAAAGTACACCAGCCTCCAGAGCCTGGAAAGATTTATTCATAGCTTTATACCATGACTTAGTCTCATATTTTCACTCATTCCTGGCTGGTGTTCAATCTATTTACAGTCTCTGGACACACCAAACAGTTGTTTCAGATGGTTTCTGATTACTTACTAGCTTCCCTGCAGGAGATATTGAATCTTAGAACTTTCTCCACTGTCATCTTGGGTCTTATCTGGACAGCATGTTTGAATTTTTTTTTAAGGGAAATTTCAGAGATATATTTATTGAAATAGGAATTAAATAGAAGATTTCCATATGGCACAGTGAAATTATGGGAAAACAATGAGATGTGGAAAACAACTAGATGGGTGAATATATAGAGAAGTTTGAGGATAGTGGTTCAGATGATGATGAATGGAGTTCTGTAAGTTGAATGGTTATGCATTATAATAATAAATATTGAAATAGAATGATAGCCATATAGACAAAGCCCGCTTAGTCATTGAAATTCAAAGATCAGAAACAAGTTTTCCAGGATTGTCAATGTGATGGTTAAGTTCATATGTCAACTTGGCCAAGTGATTGTGCCCAGTTGACTAGTCAAGCAAGCACTGGCATATCTGTTGCTGAGAGGATATTTCATGGACTTAAATCATCAGTACATTGATGGTATATATGGCTGAATACATCTGAAGTCAACCTAAAGGGAGTGTCTTCCAGAAGTAGAGAGGTTTAATTTAATCAGTTGAAGGCTCTGAAGTGGGAGGTGACAGCTTCTGCAGTCAAAAGAGGGAACTTTTGTCTCTACTTCAGCCAGGCAGCCTTTCATAGAGCTTACAGTATTCATTTCCATTTTTTGAGCTTGACATCATTATCATGATGGTACACACTTCTCTGTGGTGTTGATGGATCCTGACACCCTATGAGGGTATGTATTAGAAGTTCTTGTTTGATCCTTAATGCAGAAATATTCTAGGTCAAGTGGGCAAAAGTAACTTAAATTAGAAAAACAGAGAGTCACAGCCCCTTAATAAATTCCCAGACTTGAGACACTTTATAGACCCAGAGCCCTTTGAAGGAGGGGAAGGGCTCTATCCTCAAACTTCTCTATATATTCACTCATCTAGTTGTTTTCCACATCTCATTGTTTTCCCATAATTTCACTGTACCATATGGAAATCTTCTATTTAATTCCTATTTCAATAAATATATCTCTGAAATTTCCCTTAAAAAATATTCAGACATGCCATCCAGATAAGACCCAAGATGGTACAAGGCCAAAAACTTATATTGTTAATCTTCCTCCTAACCTTCCCCAAGGAGACCTATGGCCTTTCACCAGAGTAACTTTGCACTGGGGAAAAGGAAATAATCAGTATTTAGGGGATTATTAGGCACTGGCTCAGATTACATTAATTCTAGGTGACACAAAACATCACTCTGGTCCAACAGACAGAGCAGGAGCTTATTGATAGTTTTAGCTCAGTTCCCCCTTACAGTGGATCCAATGAGCTCCTTGGTTATTTCCCAAGTTCAGAAGTGCGCAATTGGAATAAACATATTCAGCAACTGGGTGAATCCCACATTGTTACATGACTCATGGAGTGAGGGCTGTTATGGAAGGAAAGTCCAAGTGGAAGCCACTATAACTCCCACTACCTAGCAAAAGAGTACATCAGAGAGAGAGATTGAAGAGATTAGTGCCACTCTTAAGGACTTGAGGGATGCAGGGGTGGTGATTCTCACCATATCCGACTCAAATCTCCCATTTGGCTTTTGCAGAAAACAGACAGATCTTGGAGGATGACAGTGGATTATCATAAACTTAATCAGGTGGTGACTCCAATTGCAGCTGCTGTTCCAGATGTGGTATCACTGTTTGAGCAATTCCACACATCATCTGGTACCTGGTATGCATCTTTTGATCTTGCAAATATTCTTTATCAGTAAATGTTAGTAACACAAACCATTTGCACTCAGCTGGCAAGACCAGCAGTATACCTTCATTGTCTTCCTTGGGTATATCAGCTCTGCAGCTCTATGTCATAATCTTGTCCACAGGGACCTTGATCATTTCCCCCTTTCACATGACATCACACTGGTCCATTATATTGAGATATCATGGTGATTGGACCTAGTGCCCAAGAAGTAGTGACTACTGTAGTCTTATTGTAAGGCATTTGCATGTCAGAAGATGGTAGATAAATCCAACAAACATACAGGGCTCTTCCACCTCAGTGAAATTTTTAGGTGTCTAGTGGCGTGGGGCATGTCAAGATATACCCTCCAAAGTAAAGGATAAGCTGTTGCATCTGGCCCTTCCTATGGCCAAAATGAGACACAGTGCTTAGTTGGCTTCTTTGGATTTTGGAGACGACGTATTACTCATTTGGGTATGCTTCTCCAGCCCATTTACTGAGTGACCAGAAAAGCTGCTAGTTTTGAATGAGTATCAGAACAAAAGGAGGCTCTGTGACAGGTCCAAGCTGTTGTCCAAGCTCCTTTGTCAATTGGGTCATATGATCCAGCATATCCAATGGTGCTGGAAGTGTCAGTGGCAAATAGATATACTGTCTGGTTCCTTTGTCAGGTCCCTATATGAGAATCACAATGCAGGTTCTCAGGATTTTGGAGTAAAGCCTTGCCATCTCTTCAGATAACTACTCTCCTTTTGAGAAACAGCTTTTGGCTTGCTACTGGGCCTTAGAAGAGAACAAATATTTAACAGCGGGTCTCATGAGTTACCATGAGACCTGAATTGCCTATCATGAGGTGAGTGTTTTTGACCCATCAAGTCATAAAGTTGGACTTGCACAGCAGCGCTCATCATAAAATTGAAATTGTATAGATGTAATAGGGCTCAAGTGGTTCCTAAAGGCACAAGTAAATTACAGCTCAGAGACCACCTTAGAGCTATGACCTCCAGGGAAGTTTCTTACAATTGGTTGACTGAGAAAGAGATAATCCAGGCCCAATTTACAGTTGATTCTGCATTGTATGGAGGTAAGGCTCAAAAGTGGACGGCTGCAGTGCTCATCCTTTTACTGAGATCTCCCTGAAGGAGGGTGGTGAAGGGGAATCCTCCCAGTGGTTGAACTTCAAGCAGTGCACCTGGTTGTTCATTTCGCTTGGAAGGAGAACTGGCCAAAGGTTCATTTGTATACTTGCTCATGGTCTTTAACTAATGGTTCGGCTGGATGGTCAGGGACTTGGAAAGAACATGACTGGAATATTGGTTTGTGGAAGGGTACGTGAAAAGTCCTTTCTGAGTGGTCAAAAATCATGAAGATATTTCTGTTCCATCTGAATACTGACCAGAGAGTGCCTTCAGCAGAAAAAGATGTTAATAATCAGACTGATAAAATAACATATTCTCTGGATACCAGTAAGGCTCTTTCCCCAGCCACTCCTGTCAGTACCCAATGGGCTAACGAATAAATTGGTCATGGTGGTAGGGATGGAGGTTATGCATGGGCTCAGCAACATGGTCGTCTTCTCACCAGTGCTGGCCTGGTTGCTGCCATTGTTGAGTGTCCAATCTGCCAGCAGCAGAAACCCATGCTGATTCCTGATATGGCACCATTTTCTGAGGTGATCTGGCTGCTACTGGATGACAGATTGGTTACATTGGACCATTTCCATAATGGAAGGGGAAGCAAATTGTTCTAACTGGACTAGAAACATACTTTAGATATTGTTTGTCTTCCCTACATGCAGTGCTTTCACCAAAACTACCATCCATGGACTCATGAAATGCCTTTACCACCATCATAGTATTCCACACAGCATTGCTTAAGATCTAAGGTCCTACTTGACAGCAAATGAAGAGCAGGAACGGGCACATGCTCATTGAAGTCCCTTGTCTTAACAGGTTCTTCATCATCCAGAGGTGGCTAGGTTGATAGAGTGGTGGAATGGTCTTTTGAAGACTCAATTACAGTGCCAAGTAGGTGATAATATCTTATAGGGATGGGACAATATTCTCCAACAGGCTGTGTCTGTTCTGAATCAGCATCCACTCTATGGTGCTGTTTCTCCCATAGCCAGAATTCATGGGTCAATGAAAGGAGTGAAAATGGGATTGGTATCATTCATTATCACCCCTAATGATCCACTAGAAAAAAATATTTGTTTCATCTCCCTGCAGTCATAAACTTTGTTGTTCTACATGCCTTAGTTCCAAAAGGAGGGGTGCTCCCACCAGGAAAAACAACAATGATTCCATTGATCTGGAAGTGAAGACAGTAACCTGGCCATTTTGGGCCTCTCTGAATCAATGAACAAGAAAGGGATTACTATACTGGCTAGGGTGACTGATCCTGACTATCAAGGAGAATAGCAATGGAGGAAAGGAACGTTTGCCTGGAATACAGGAGAACCCCCAATGCATATCTTAGTGCTTCCATACCCTGTGATTAAAGTCAATGGAAAATGCAACAGACTAATAGAGGCAGGACTACCAGTGACCCCGAAACTTCAGGAACAAAGATTTGGGTCACCCCACAAGGCAAGGAACCATGAGCACGTGGTAGCGATAAATATAAAATATAACCTTGTGACCAGTAACAGAAATGGGGACTGTAATTGTATGAATATTTCTTCCTTATTTTGTTATGAGTATGTTTGTATTTGTTCATAAAGCAAGTATTTTTGTTTTCCTCTCTATCTTATCCCCTCATCATATTACATGAGTTGTATTAGTCATGCTATGATATATAAGTTTTAGGATATCAAGTGTAAGAGTGAATATTACCCAAGGATTTGACCCTATTCTGAAGAGATTTCATGCACTCCTGGTTGTGTCCAGCACACTTGTATATTTTGAGGCAAATATATATCTATTACTGTATTTTATTTAGAGAATAAGCATGGTTTAAGGTGACGTGTACAGCTGCCAATTTGATAATGGGTGGACTGTTATGGTTAAGTTATTGTGTCAACTTGGTCAGGTGATGTTGCTCAGTTGTTAGGTCAAGCAAGCACTGGCCTATCTGTTGTGCTGTGAGGACATTTCCTGGACTTAAATAATCAGTACTTTGATGGCATCTATGGCTGATTATATCTGCAGTAAGCTAAGAAGAGTGCCTTCCCCAAGACACTCCAATCAGTTGAAGGCTCTTAAGGGGTAGGCGATAGGTTCAGCAGTCAGAAGAGAGAACTTTTGTCTCTACCTCAGCCATCCAGCCCCTCCTGGGGAATTCACTGAAGACCTTCATGGGAGTGACAGCTTTTAGCCTGCCCTACACAATCTGGACACATGCATTCCCACAATTGCATGAGTCGCTATTATAAAATCTCGTACTCTTTATAGATATCTCCTGTTGGTTCTGTTTCCCTAGAGAATTCTAATACAGTCAACATGATAAAAGACAGATAAATGAAAAAAATAAGTTAATCTTAGAATTTATTATAATAACAGTCAATCATAGAGAATGGAGTAAAACCTATGATTATTAATTATATCTAGCCAAAATATCATTTAAGTGGAAAGGAAATGAACATTTCAAAATATGAGTCTACATCAGGAAAATAAATAAAAGTAAAAAACAATCTGATTGGTAAAAGGTGAATCAAAATTTGAACATAGGGGTAAACAGGTGGTGGTAAAATGGATTGGATTTAGACTAAGATTTCAGAAAATAATTCTAATAATGATAATATATTTTCAACATCAGGAGATAAGGAAAAGGAATAGCAGATACTTTAAAATATTTATAACTGATATTTCATAATGTACAATCAGTTGATACTACATTGAAATATTTTTAAAATGTAGTTTAATACCTAAATGTGCAATGGTTTTAAAATTGATTTTTTTAATGTTTGAAATTACAGGAACTAATATCTCTTGGAGTGACAAAATATATATATGAAGTTAAGCAAATTTCATACATCTAACCACAATTTCCTCTCCTATATTAAATGTTAAAGTGCAGTTAAATTTAACAAATTTCTCATTTTTATTATAAAGCAGCTTGTATAGTATAATCTCATTAATATGCTTTATTCTCTATGCATGTGCATAGAAAAATGTAGTGATATTTATTAACAGAAGTCATTTTATAATTTTTCATCTCCTTTCAACTATATGTTTCTCTTCCATGTGTTGTAGAGGATACAAAATGAGAAGCAGTATATGTTCTTAATATTTTATAGATTTATGTGAAAGTATTAAAATAACATTATAAGATGTCAAATAATTTGTAAAAAACATTTTATCAGTTCAGAAAAGATAAAAATAAATATATCCCTACCTGCCAGAAAATACCCATGGATACAGAATTTGAAAATCTTATAAAAATGTAGAAAAAATAACAATTCTTTAATTGTGCTTTTACTTTGACTATGAGAATAAGACTTATCACATATACATTTTTTGAGTTAGATGCAAAGCATTTGGAGTTTTAAATAGCCTAAATAATAAAGGGATGTTTTTGAGACTTGTAAATTAAAAGTCATTCAGGAACATCAAAACTCTATGAATGGGGCGGGCCATGGTGGTTCAACAGGCAGAGTTCTCACCTGTCATGACAGAGACCCGGGTTCGATCCCTGGTGGCTGCCCATCCCCCCAAAAAATCAATGAAGTTACCAAATGCAAATTTCTTTCTTCCATTCTCTTAAGAGAATTAGGAAATATTTTACCCCCGTAATAACCAACAAATACTCCCTGGGTCTCTTGAATCCTGAACTGTTCACCATGACTAAGGTGAAGGGAAGTCCAGATTCGCTTATGTCAATTGTGATTTCTTCTGGACTTGAAGTGCATAGATTTCTTATTAAATGATATGATTCAATACCATCAAATTGGAATTCTCTCAATAATAAAAAAGATGAAGTGATGCCAGGTTATCAAAATAATGGGCTCATTGTCATGGAACATGTCTACCTGATTACTAAGGTCTGGAAAATTGCTTTCAATTGCACAGCATACAAGAAAGATTGCTATATATATATATATATATATATATATTAAACTTATAGGCACACTTGATAAGCATAAAGCTTTCTGGTGTGCTGGAAGAAACTATTTGGCCAGTGAAAGGAGAAAATGAGGAAAGGAATGATAAATTTATGTGATTTTCTTAATATAAACTGTGTTTAAGAGGATATGTATCTGAATAAAATTTTGTGCTTAGAATCATTATACAGATGTGATATCTAAATCACTTTTCATATCTATTTTCTAACTCTCTGAAATCCAAATGCCAAAAAAGCAAGTCTCATCATAAAAAAATAACTGTGCACTATTTGTGTTACAACATTTTGTAGTGGTAAAATACTATCAGCTGAAGATGAATAACTTAATGGAACCATACAAAACCATTCAAAAGAACATCTGGAAAGTTCTATTTGGAACAAATACCCAGAAAGTTAATTATCTATCTTATAATACTAAGACTGAATAAAAATAAATCTTTGTGGAAAAGTGCTAATGTGACATTAAACATGACCTTTTTAAGCAACTGATTGAAATGCAAGTAAAACACACATATGTACACACACGGAAAGATTCTGTCATATCAATACATGTATCAATTTATGTTAGATTCATTAGAATGAAAAAACCTTATCTTAAATGATTATTAGTTTAGACTATATGGTCATATAGTTCTATGTATTAGAATTATATTTCTTGCTTATCTAATTATTTATAACTATGTGATTTGACAGTAGGTAAAATATTAGCATGTGTGTTGCCTTAGATCCCAAATACAATATCGGAATGAAGAAATGAGATGCTAGGCAAATCCTTCAGAAATCCTTGAAAGGAACACACAATGCAGAACAAGTCATATTTATTAATAGGGCTGTCCTAGATGAGATGAAAGATGTCCTTTAAAATGATTACTCTGAGGAAGCTGCCAAATGACCGATACCACAGATGAGTTACCAGTAGAACATGTTTAAACCTAATCCGCAAGTCCTTGTTTATAGGAAAGGAAAACACGATACTTAGAAATGGAATTTTGTGGTTCGGAATTGAAGAGGAGGATTTGCTAAAGAAGTGTAATATTGACTCAGGAAACATCCTGTGATGTTACAGAATGGAAAATCGAAGGAAAGTCTAATTGAACCCTGGGCTATTGCCATAGAACAGATTTTAAGTGGGAAGTGTACATTGTGTCCAATTAGAATGGTGACTGTTCTATCCCCACTTCAGCTGTTACATATAAAAAAAGTAACCTGTTTAAAAAATATAGCAGTTTTACTCATATATAACTTCTTATAGTTGTACTCTTTCATGTAATCATTCACTTAATTTCAATTTTTCTTCTCAACCCTAACTGTATAACAATGGAGAATCACATACCAAAAAACCATATCTAATAACTTGGTGTTTATTTGATTTAGATATGAGAAAAATATTTATATAGAGATTATATAATTATTAAAGGTCAATGATCATCATTTCTTTCAGGTTGCAATAATAGGCCTATTAGTTAATATTTTCTCATATTTGCTGTTTCTCTTTTGGCTAAGCATCTCCTTTGAAATCAGTCTCTTTGCAGAAGTAATTTGCAGGATCTCAGTGGGAATTGAGAATTTAAGTGTCTTTTGGACTTCCACATATCTTATGACACATTTCTTTGGAAAAAATATGTATTCCAACCAATCACAAAAATATATTAACAATCTCTTAAAATTTTTAGTACTGCTTTTTAGAGAATTGAACTAATATTTAATAATCTGAAGGGCACTGACTGTACAGCAGACTGCATGTTATGAAAATACCTACAGCTCTATTCTAGTATTGGAGGAATATTTCAAAAAAGTATGTTTTTCTCTTTTAAAATATTCAAAATTTCCTTTAAAAATCCTTAATATTAAGAGGATTGAGACCATGATCTTTAAGTGAGAAAACAGTTTCTTTTTTTCACAAAGATGAAGCTAATCCCTGTCATTCTTGAAGATTTCGTTTCCTGATATTACATGAGCTTCTCAGGAAATAAAATCTGCAAATCAATTATGTATATTTCTCTATCTATATATCTATCTCATCTATCATTTATCTATATATACACATGTTCCCAAAATGAAGTTATTATTATACATGTAATTAAAGAAAACAGAGCAACTGTTATGAAAGGCCTGTGCTTCTTTTTAAATGCAAACTGTAAGTTGTGGTTGAGTGTCAGAAGTTTTGAAGTGGACATGCACTCTCTAATCATTTGCAATACTTCATAATGCCCTGAGACCTTACAACTGGGCTTTGTCCACCGATTTTACTACCCACCAGATGCAGATAAGTATTTGAGTTGGTCAATGGTAGTGAAAAGCCTGTTTTTCCGACAGTGAATGTTTTTCTTGGGAGAAAAGAAGTAGATATAAACTCAGAAATTTTGTTTGGTATGAAGATGTAGGTATTTTTAAATTAAAAATTAAAAGACTCCATTGGGTATTAGTCAATGGGTTACTTTGGAAGGTATTGCATTCAAAAAAAGTTCCCATGTCTCATATTTTAGGGTCGTGGGTGATAATGCTTTTAATAATCTGCAAAAAGTTTTGAAAACCAAACTAACGTTATGTTATTAAGAGATTACTATCTCTGTTTAAGGTTTTGATGGTGGCGATGGTGATCTTTTTTTCTTTGGTGGGGGGAAGAGAGAGGAAGTAAAATGAAGATAACTGAACTCTAAGGAATACATAGTTAATAGCTTTGATGCAGCTGTAGAAATGAAAATTAATTTTTAATTAAAATATACACAGTCATAGTCATGAATATGTTTTTATGAAGAAGATATTTTCAAAAAGGTAATCATTTGTGCTATAAACTCTAAATGGGAGCAAAGATATGAACTACAACTTAGAATGAGATTAGAACCTGAATAAAAGTAGAAATGCAATTTAAATAATTTTAAACAGCATTATTGAATCTAATTAAATAATAATAAACTATTCAAATTAAAATATTTGAAAATTTTAAACATATGCATATAATCCGTAAAATCAAAATCACAATCATGAAAATGAAAGTATGTATATTGTCTCAAATTTTCTTCATACCCTTTTTTAAATTCATCCCTTTCACACCTCCCTGAACCCCAGTTCCATCCCAATACAACTACTGATTTGCTTTCTGTCACTATAGATTAGTTTGTGTTTCAAAAGTTTTGTATAACTAAAATCCAAATATGTATTTCAAATAGTTATTTTGAGATTCATCCATGTTGTAGCATGTATCAGTATTTCATTACTTTTATTGCTGAGTATTATTTAATTCTGTTGATACACCAGAGTTTGCTTATTTATTAAAATCTTGATGGGTATTTGGATTTTTTCCAGATTTTCGCTGTGACAAATAAAGCGTCTAAGAAAATTTGTGTTCAGATTTTTTATGGACATTTGTTTTCATTTATCTGAGATAAATACCTATGATGAAATGGTTGCTTCATAAGGTAGGATTATGTTCAAATTCTTAAAGAAATGAGAAATTTTTTTCAATCAGTCTGTGGTATATTTTATTATCACTCCCAATGTATGAGAGCTTTAGATCAAGTTCATCCTCATTTTAACTTTGTATAGTCAGTCTTTTGCATATACTTATTTATTATTGATTTATCTTCTTCAGTGAGGTGTCTGTTCAACTCTTTTTTCCATTTTCAAAAATGCATTTATTGATATATCTTTACATACCATACAATCCATCCACAGGATACAATCAGTGGTTCACATTATCATAACATAGTTGCGTATTCATTGCCATGATCATTTTTAGAACATCTGCATTACTCCAGAAAAAGAAATAACAAGAAAAAGAAGAAACTCATACATTCTTTATACTCCTTACCCTTCCTTCTTATTCACTAGATTGACTACTATTGCAATTTACCAAATATTAAGACTTATGATAGAGGTAGGTTAAGTAATACAGTGTCATATTGGCACACACAAACACATATATAGATATATCAACAAAACATCTAGAAGTAGATCAATACAAACACGAGTAACTGACCTTTTGTGTGTGTGTGATATACTTATGCAATTACTATCAAATTTCAAGGCTAGTGGATTATAGTTCAACAACCTCAGAAATTTCCTTCTGGCTACTCTAAATACCAGACTCTAAAAAGAAATATCTATATAATGAATCAGCAGAGTCACAGTCATCTGTTATATCCTAATTTCTCAGTTACGCTTCCTTCCTCTCATTTGATCATTCTCTCAATCTTCATGGAATTCTGGGCAATGACCATTTTAATTTCTTTATCCTGAAAAGGGTTTTGACCTTCTGTGGTAGAGGAATGAAGATGATTGCTATTCTTGTAGAGACTGGTGACTGTGGGTTTTAGGATTTATGTGGCATAGAACTGATCAGGAGGCCTTGAGTTTCTGAAAAAGTAAACTTACTAAAAAAAATTTTGTGAAGACACTTAGATAGAGGCCAGTGCACTCCCTAGGATTTTCAGGAATGTTATTCGTTGAGGCATGGCATACTGTGGACATTTGAAATATGATTTCTTCTAGACTATTATAGTTTAGCTCTTACATTTAGGCATGAACCATTTTGAGTTAAATTGTATATATGGAGGTTTTTTTCTGTTATTTAGTTTTAGGAATATTATCTAGTTGTTCCAGCACCATTTTGGAAATTGCCTTTGTACCTTGGTCAAACATAAGTCATTCATGTATTTGTGGAACTATTTTAGTATATTATTCTCTTCCATTCATCTATGTATCTATTTTTACATGAATAACACATTGTATATATTAGAAGAAATTTATGACAAGTCTGTAAGTCATATAGTAGAAATCCCCTAAATTTATTCTTCTTTTTCAAAGTTGCTTTGGGTATTACAGTTTCTTTCAATTGCCATATACTTTTAAAATCAGGTTTCTTTCCATTTCTACAAAATACTGATGGGATTTTGATTGAAATTATCTTGATTTTATCTTTAAACTTAGGAGAATTTGAAATTTTAACATTAAAATGGCACATGAGCACAGAATATATATATATATTTTCCATTTTTAGGCCTTTAAATTCTCTCAACAACATCCGTGTACATTTTGATGTAGAGATCTATCATATACTTTGTCATTTCATTCCTAGATGTTTCATGTTTCTTGATACTATAGTAAAGGGTATTTTTAAATTTCATTTTCTGATTTTTCATTGCTGACATATAGAAATGCAACTGTGTATTTATATTGATATTGCATCCTGCTAACTTGCTAAATTCACATATTAGTTCTGATAATTCTCTGTAAATAGCACTGGGTTTTCTATATCATGATCCTGTAGGACTGCAAGTAAAGGAAGTTTTCCTTTCTAAACAGAAAGCTTTTTATTTCTTCCTTATTTCACTGGCCTGAACCTCCCAGACCATGTGGTACAGCAGTGGTGACTGCTGACATCTTTGTATTATTCTTGATGCTACAGGGGAAGCCTCGAGACTTTCACTATTAAGTATGATTTCAACTGCAGGCTTTACCAGGTTGAGGACGTTCCCCTCTCTTTCTCGTTTGCTACAAGTTTAATATGAAATGATGTTGAATTTTGTTAAATATTTCTGTGTCCCCTGAGATACTCACATATTTTGTTTTGTTTTGTTTTTCTTTTTACACACTGGCCAGTTCCACCTGTGTCTTTCTCCTGCTCTGCAACATGGAAACCCCCAATGAGGTATGTTCAAGCAATAGTAAGGTTAAACTCTGTTTCTAATATCTTAAGAATCACCATCCCTCATTGACTGATTTTAATGTGTTGGGAACTGTTGATTTCTGAACGTATCTGTTTTATTTATGGTTGTCTCAAGTGGGAGGATAAATCCATATCTGGTCATTCAATTTTAGCAGTTTACAGAAGTCCATCATTTCACGAGTATTTTGAGATAGCATTGCAAAAGTTAGACCAGATCTAATATTCCAAAGCCTGATTCAATACAAAGAAGCTTTTTTTTTGTAGAATGGACAAAATGTTATCACAAATGAAGTAGTTTAAGATAATATGACCTAGGCAGACATCTGGGAATATGGCTGAATAGAGTAACTCGAGATCAACCCTGCTCCATGGAAAAGTTACAGAAGGGATGGGAGTGTGGCTGATCTGGGAGAGCCTTCTACACCACGTAGGGTGGCCCTAGTTGCAGAGCCTGAGGAACTGAGAGGCAGAAAGCTAGAGCCTGATGCAGAGGTGTGGAGCCCATGGGAGAGCACAGATGAGAGCTGGAGACTAAGAAGTAAGCCAGGCTGCATTCCTTGGGTATGCTACACCCACCAGCACAGCCCCATGACCAGCATCTCACCCTATACCTTATACATCCAAACCCCATCACCCACTCCCATTCCCCATGCTCCAAGCACCCCCACCCCACCAGTCCCCAGCACACATACCTGTCCCACACCCCCACCACAAGTAGAGCCCAACCCACATCTCCTGTACCCCTCCCAAGCACTACTTCCCCTTCCCTGTTCCCTGCAGGATGTTGCCAATGCATAAAAGCTGCAGGCACTGACCTCCATACCCAGGCTACCCCCATCCCCCCTCCACAATGTCACACAGTCTCACCCCAGCCCCCTGAGCTCTGTGCATCAGTTTACCTCATTTAAGAGAATCATCTTAGACACAAGGATAAAAACAGATTGAAAATGAAAGGATGGAAAAAAATTTCCACACAAGTTGTAACCAAAAGAAAGCAGGAATAATTATACTAATATCAGACAAATAGATTTTAAATGCAAAGACATCATAAGAGACAAAGAAGGATACTATATACTAATTAAAGGGTCAATTCACCAAGAAAATATAACAATCATAAATGTTTATGCTCCCAATCAAGGAGCTCCA
>PVIY010037446.1:0-13047 GCA_004026745.1 Myrmecophaga tridactyla
ATAGATCCTTAAACTCACCAGACCAGCCTCTTCAAGGTTATCAATTATTAATTACATCCCCCTATCCTTTAGTGTTATCAATTAATTATATCCGCCCTCCCCCTCTCAACATGAAAAAAGTCAGAACAGGCATTGCCCAAAGACCTCCATAGATTGGGAGGATTAAAGTTGGAGGAGGAGGTATAACTGAGAAAATGAGATTTAACAAATGAGTAAGTCTTCTGAATCACTGTATTAATATTTCTTCTAGCTTCTAGTGTTTTGGAGCAGAAAAATTTGAGATGGTGGAATGGTAGTCCACAGCAAACTCCAGGATCTTTTCTGTAACTACTTGTTGAAATGTGCTTTGAACATTATTGCTTTTCTCTTACTTTCCTTTGTATATATATTATATTTTACAATTTAAAAAAACATTAAGAAATAATGGTGGGACTTCTGGGAAGATGGCCAATGAGAGCTGCTTGAGATTGGCCCTGCTCCACGGAAAAGTTGGAGAGGGGACAGGAGGGCAACAGAGGTAGAAATTCGGGAGTGCTATTGACCTGGGAGGCCTTCTGCTGCACATGGGGCAGGTCAAGGAACTGAGAGGCAGAAAGCTGGAGACTGGCATGGAGCAGTGGAGCCTGCAGGAGTGCATGGATGGATACACAGGAATAGGGAGTAAGACAGGCTGCATTCCTTGGACAAGTTACCCTCACTGGTACAGTCCCGTGACTGGTGACCTGCCCCACACCCCACGTACCTGAACCCCGTTACCTGCTCCCATTCCCCATGCTCTGGGTGCCCCTACTCCACCAGCCCCCAGTGCACGTGCCTGCCCCCCAACCCCACCCCAAGTACAGCCCAACCTACCTATCCTAAACCCCTCCCGAGCACTACTTCCCCCTCCCTGTTCCCTGCAGGCTGTTACCAGAGCATAAAGGTTGTGGGCACTTACCTCCATACCTAGTCTACCTGCACCCCCGGACCATAGTGTTGCACAGCCTCACCCTGCCCTGCCTGAGCACAGCGCATCTGTTTATGGCACTCCCAGGCCCACACGTGTATGGATCCCCAGTCACATCATTCAGCTTTGGGAACTATCCATTCTATTGCCAGTGAACATCTTTATTGTTTCCAGTTTTGGCTATTACAAAAATTCTGCCATGACATTTTAAACACCAACAAAACATTTTCCAAAGTATATATCTCAGAGACAAACTGCTGAGTCGTTTCACTTTTCTACACAATGCCAAACTGTTTTCCAAATGGTTTTCTAATTTATATTCCTACTAACAGTGTATAGCATTTCTGGTGTTCCACATTTGTAACAATATTCGATACCTGGTATTATCAAATTTTGATTATTCTGGTGCTATTTTAATATGGTTTTAATTTGAAATATAATAATTGTAGTGTAATTTGTAGATAATAATTTCTGGTTATTGAAATTAGGCATCATACCATATATTCATTGGCCATTTGGATTTTCTCTTTTGTGAAACTGCTTTTCTATTTTATTGCATTCTTACTGAATTGTATAAATTCTTTATATATTCTAGATCCAAGTCCTTTTATAGTGATTTTCCTATTCTGTAGCTGTCTTTTCATAATTTTTATGGTCTTGTTTTAAGAAAAAAAGTTCTTAATTTTGATATACTTAACAGTATAGTATTTTCTTTTTCAATTAGGCCTTAAATCGTTTCTGCTTTGTAAATATGAGAACAGTCTGTACTGCTTTTTTGCTTAATTTTGTTTTGTAACCGTGTGTCACATCTCAAAGCAAAAATGCTATTCTATTACAGCTATTGATGGTAATTGCCTTCTTTTCTTAAAAGCATTTTGAAATATACTGAAAAGTAACAAATACATTTTGCCTAGCAAGTAAAGAATAGGAAACATTAAAAAGAAATATTTTCTCACCCTAAGGTTATGAAGCTTCACTCCTATATAATCTTCTGAGATCTTTATAAATTTCCATTTAGGATTATAATCTAAGTTTGGTTTTTGCTTTTTTTTTTTTGCTATGAGCTGAAATGTATATTCAATTAGCACTGTAGCACTTTTAGGAAAGTCAGTTTCTTCTCCATTTTTCAGCAGTACTACCTCTCACAAATCAAGTGTCCACAGATGTATAGTTTTGTTTGGGGATTCTTTATTCTGTTCCATATGTCAATTAATTAGTTTCATAAAACAATGCATATGATAAAGAGTTCTACAATTACATTTTTCTTCATCTAAAGTATCTTTCCTATTTATTCCTATGCATGTTCATATAAATTCCAGATTCAGCTTGTCAAGTTACACACACAGATGTACGTACATGCAAAGCCTGTTCAATTTTCATCAGGGCTATACAGCACCTAAAAATCAACTTGGGAAAATTTACATATTTACAATCTTGTGGCTTTTAAATAGTGAATATGACTTCTCTGTATTTACTTGGGTCTTCTTAAATATCCCTCAGTAAAATTTTGTAATATTCCTTTTAATAGCCTTGCACATACATAGTCTGCCAGATTCATTCTCAGATACTGATTCTAACTGCCTCACTATCTCCTCTAAACTGCTGTCTGGATTATATTTCTGAAACTCAATCTTATTAAGCTCCTCCTCCCTGCTCCAAGGTTCAATTCCCAATTTTTCACCATGGCACACCTGGTCATAATTTAGCTTTCTATTCTCACTCCTCTACATGTTCCTTACCTCCAGATACTTGAAATTTCATTTCCCTCTTCCATGCCTCTGTACATGCCATACCCTCCAAATGAGATTATCTCTTCATCCATCTCCTCCTAACCTTTACAGATCTAGACAAATGATACCTTCCCAAGAAAGGCTTCATTGATCCCCTAAGCAAAACCAGTTGTTCCTTTCTTTTAGCTAGATCTTCAAAGATGGGTAATATGTATACACAGTGGAGGAACATGTAACATGGAAGAAAACAGTATAAACAAAAGCAGTGGAACAAAAGAAAGGTAGGCTTAAGAAACAAAACTGGAAAGGTATAATGGTATTAAACCACATAGTAGTTTTCAGAGGGCTCTAGGTTTGGTACTGGGAATAAGGACTTGTAAAAAATGTCATGGCATCCCATACCTTTGAAATTCTACTCAAAACTATACTATATAAATTATTTTCCTAAATATTTCCTACAGTATTCTCCTAAACTAACCTAAATTTCCCTAACTTAACCAGATAATTAAAAAATGTTACTTCTTTTCTTTTTCATTTATCCTCTTACATATGATCATTCAAATGGACTTACCAAGATTTACATCTGGCAGTATCTTATCAAGAAATTGTGTTTCTCCACCATTGGGAGAGAGAAAATCTGCCAGAAGCTGACTATTACTCAGTTCTGGGTATTGTAGAAGTCTCTGGTATGAATAAAAAAAAAAAGAAGAAAGAAAAAACAGTTTAAAAATTTAAAAAGCTTAATTAAAACTGCATTAAAATGATTTTTTTTAAGAAAACAATTTAAAACCCCAAACAGTTTAACATTTATTATTCAGAATAATAACAAAAAGTTTGTTATAAAATATTATTCAGAATATTTGAATCCTGGCTCTCCAATTTGCTACCTAGGTGAGCTTACAAAATTTCCTAAATTATCCAAAAGTCAATTTCCTAATCTGGAAAATGGGAATAACGATACTACTTACTTTATAGTGTTGTTACAGAAAGCATTTAGCACAGTACCTGACAAGACAGGAAATTCAAATACCCTTTTACCCTGTGGAATATTTTTAATTTAAAAAGTGCATATTTGGGGCTAGGAGGTGTCCAAATTTTACTACATTAACACTTAAGAGAGTCAGGAAATTCCAAGCAACTGGAAAAACATATGTTCTGCAAAAGGAAAGGGATTGAGGAATAAAACAGGAGTGAAGTTCCCAAAGTTCAGAAGGTGCTAAAAACAAAATCAAACAAAAAGCAAGACAAATAATAGCAAAAATGACCCACTATTCTTAGAAAGCACTTAATCTTTTACTCCAAAGATTTGAAGATTTGTCTTTCTTTTTTTTTTAACTTCCCACACCAAAAGTTTTAAACTAAGTTCAATGTAAGAATTTCACCTAAAGAAAATATCTGACATTTCCTTGATTATCAATTTAAAAATAACAACAATAAAAAGGAATCCCTTGACAAAAATTAAATATTCACATGGAAAAAAAATTTTAATAAAAGAATTTAAAATTTCAGACACGTATTTGTAAAGGAAAGTATATCTGTATAAGAGGAAAAGAGAAATTAGAGACTATTATGATTAATGATGTTTTAAATTAAGTAATACTGTTGGTGCTGTACCTGTAGATATTCCTGAAACTCTTCTCTCTTTGACGTTAAGAATTCATAATTTTTGGGGCCAATGATCCTCTTGGAAGGAAGCTGGGCATCAGGAAATGTGCCTGAAATTAGTATATATTGAAGTTATTACTATGTTCTACTCCTATTTTAAAAACCTAATTTATAATTTGCTATGCCAAATTCAGATTCACAATGCTGCCTTGCAGTGATAAGACACTGTACTTCAAAAATCTTCACAAAATCAGAGCGCTTCAACCCAGAAGTCCAAATTGAAGATCTTCAGTCTACTTATGTCCAGAATATCTTTCTCTCAATAATCACTCTTTCTGGTTGGTCTAGTAAAACACCTTTAAAAATTATCATGGGATTATTTTGAAACTGGATAGGATTGTATCAGACAAAAATTTTTTTAAGAAATACCTGCATCATGAGAAACTAGGTAGTATTTTGCCAGCACTAAGTAAGCCTCAAATAGGGATGACTCTGGAAATTGTAATAACCAAAAGGAACACTGTTGTTCAGAATCCAACCAACTCTGGCTGGTCCATCATTTTAAAGTATGGAGATAAATTATCCTCTCATTCAGAAATCAAAGGAAAGTGTTCTTAGAGAAGGAATAAGACAAGGATGGCATTACACCACAGACTTGCAGAGACGAAAACAAAACCACTTGAATACAAGGACAAAGTCAAAATCTAGGCAAAAACCGTGGAGGACAACGTTGTATTCTTTATCTTCTGTAATAACCTCTTTAACAAAGGCTTAACTCTTACAGCAGACAAAGTAGGTAATTACATGGTTTCCTACTCTTCTCAATTTAGAGCCAACCTGAATTTGGACCAGAGGAACCTCCACAAAGTTTTTCTTTTTTTTTAACATGGGCAGGCACCGGGAATCGAACCCGGGTCCTCTGGCATCACAGGCAAGCATTCCTGCTGAGCCACCGTGGCCTGCCCCACAAAGTTTTTCTTAAATAAACACATCAGAACACTCAAATCAAATTCGCCAACCTATGTACAATAATGGCTGGAAATACATCATAACTAATATCTTTGTAACTAACTAACTAAATAGATAAGAGTGAATGAGAGGAAGAACAAAAAAGAGAATGCTAAAAAGAGTGCTCTCCTGTTCCAAAAGATCTGCATTCAAAAAAAACATTCAACTACAAGTTTCATTCCCACATCTAAATCTAAGGGCCAAATCAGAACATTTGCCATGATACAGAGCAAACATATTTACAAAGGAAGATGGTGATAAAAGGACCACCCTGAAATGCCTAATTTAAATTCCCTGCAACATCAAAATAAACAAAAATTAAACTGAAAAGAAGTTTTCTACAATACTGTTAAAGAATAGCTATCTTTTACACTTTAATTTTATTATTAAAAAGCAATAAATGTGCACTGTAAAAACTTTTAAAACATAGATAAGCAAAAATAAGAAGATAAAAACTGCTCCTACTGTTCACTGTTTACAATGTTCATCAGTAAAAGTGTGCAGAAATGTAACTGTTACATTTCTTTGATATAATCACTTAAAAGAAAAAATTAATGTGGCACACTAGCTTTCAAAAAGGTGAATGATCCTGGTGCCTGCCCATGTTAAAAAAAAAAAGGTGAATGTTGAAACGTAAAGTTTTATATAAAAAAGGCAAAATACCATGAAATTCTGTGAGTTTTGATTCAAGTACATAGAATTCAAGGTATCTTCTATAGACAGACCAACGTTCAGGTTCATGCCCAACTGTAAAGAGAATAAACACATAATGAGTAAAAAAGAATCTCATAACCTGCTACTAAAAGGATGCAGTATTTAAAACATTAAGCGTACAAATCTGGAAATTATTCGATAGGCTTAACAAATTATTATTTTCTGGCATCACTTTTTTAAACAAATTTTATCCCATATTTTAATTTTAAACTACCTCAAAAAATAAATATCATTTGTTTATGAATTTATATCAGAAATACATACAGTTTTCTACTACAGAAACACAAAGCTGTAAGAAACTTTAAGAAATTATACAATTATAATTATTTTTAAAATCTATTACAAAATGATATAAATATTTCATAAAAACTTGTAAATGATTTTTGGGTCTCTCAAATATTAACCAAATTTTCCTGATCTAATACCAAATACAGCAGCACTGTCCAATAAACTTTCTACCATTACTGGAAATGTTCTATATATCTGCACTATCCTGTAGGTGCAGTGTTCACTAGCAGCATGTGCTGACAAAATTAACTTTAGAGCACAAATTTTAAGATTTTTTGGCTACTTGGCTTTAATTTTATGTTTAAATTATTAAGCGAAATTTTTTAAAATAAAGCACAATAATTATAGCTGGTTATCTAAAAGGAAAAAACAAAAGTGTATTTACAAAATATTTAAAACAGGTATCAGATATAAATCTCTCAAAAGGAGCTAAGTTACCATAGCCTCATATAAATGTATTGATAGGGACTCACATAGGAATAGTCAAAAGTTTTAAATAATTTCTTGACAGACAACATGAACAGTTTGAGAAGAGCCAGATTTTAAGTGCTAGGCACAGGGAGTAGATGAACCCCAAAGGGCCTTTCTTTTGATTCTTTCCAACAATTAAATGCCAACCAGTAGAAGCAGCAGACAAAAGATAAAAACTAAACATGTTCAAAACTGAAATCACAGGGTGCTGAAAATAGATGATAATTAATACTTGAAAATATCACCTTATGTGTGAGACTAAAAAAAAAAAAAAACTGAAATCAGATAGCAATATCTTCAATGGCTTTTTGACTGTGTACCTTTCAGAATGCTGAGGTAGAACAGCAATTAGAACAAGACTGAAGAGCCACTGTAACAAAAATCAAGGAACGCTGAGCTTCAGAACTGGATTACAGAAGACCATGCTTGGAATTTAGTTATGACAAAAAAAACCATAGCTAGCTACTCTAGGCATTCTTCCTACCCTATTCTGATGCTTTCTGTTCTTGAAATAGCTTCAATTCTGAGACAAATCAGGCAATCTGATACTTCTATAAAAATACATAAAGGGAATTATTAGCACTGACCTTCACACTATCACTTAGTCCCTCATCTCATGATACTATTTCCTGACACTGCCATTTTTAATCCTTTCCTTTCAGATCTTTCCCTTTTCCTGAGCTCAATTTTTTCAGCTCATCAGTCCCAAAACATGTAAGACTTTGGTTTGTTTCTGCTTGTATCAACTGCCCACCTCTTGGCAAAAGCCCAGGGTGGTGACTGTTTATCCTGCTATGGATGCTCTTTACCCTCTGTTTCTATTACAATCCACACCTGAAGTAACCAAAGAAAAAACATAGCAAAGCATGAGGAAACTTTGTGGCAAAATTGTGCTTGATTACATTTTTATCAATTCTAACTAGCCTACAACAATTAGGGAAGATAAATGCTGTCTTAACAGGTATAATATGTAATACAGTGATATATGTGTGCTACATGCAATAATGATAATAAGTATAAAGGCTAATGATGGTGGCAACAAAATCATTAGAAGGATATGATAGAAATGCCTGTTTTGCACTGTCAAGTAGCTCACAGGCATCTGCTTAGTAACTGTTGACTGAATTAATGAATTAATTGTTAAGAGAGATAACCTAGGAAATCCTAAACTTTCATTCAATTTTTCTCTCCCGAACATTTAACTTTAGGATATGCAGTCACACTCAATAGTTAGAAATGGCAAAATATTTATCATACCTGATAATCAAGCCAGACTCATGGGCATCTTTTTAAAAAGTTAATCATGAAGGTTCCTACCTGCTCTTCTATCATTTCTTTCAACATCAATACAAAACACATGAATTCTTTCCTTTTTCTCTTTTCTTTCTGAGGAAGGATCCTCAAAAAAGTCTACATATGGAATACTAATTTTCCATGCAGCAAGGTTCCGAGGAGTATTAGGTGTGCTAACAGCCTCCAACGGAGAATCATCTTCCATCACAACAATACCTTCTTCAATCTGATAAAAATGATCAGGATGAATTTAATTTCTAGCACCTTTAGAACTATAGCATATGAGATTAAACTATAGCATATGAGATTAAACTATAGCATATGAGATTAAACTATAAAATAATATATTCACGTAAATTTTAGAACTTTAGATTTTGAAATCAGCAGGCAGTATCTAATTTTCTACTAAAAAAAACAAGAGGAAATTAAAACTAACAAGTGACTAGCATTAACACCAGGCTTTATTATATCACCTAAATATTAAAGTACAATAGAGACTATTAGAAAAAAATATTAAAAACACAAACACAGAAAACTGTTAAAAATGTCTATAATAATTTAATAAATAAAAAATTAATATTGCTGATATTATTCATTTAGGAACATAAATGTGTGCCACTGATGGAAAAAGCACAGATAAAATGTGCTGGTTACAAGGAATAACAGCTCAACATTTCTGGAAAGCATTTTGGCATTATGCATTTATAAAGAGGCATGAACAGTTCTGAACCAGTAATTCTATTTCTTCAGATTAATTCTAATGAAACTATTCCAAATAAATAAAAAATTGTGAAAATGGCATAAGTACAAACGTGTTCACCACAGTACATATAAATATTAAACAACCTGTCTAATGGTAAGGAAAAGGGGAAAAAAACAAAGAGGTTTTTTCTGATAGGACAGCACAAAGTACTTGAAAAAGTCTCGGCCCTGAGGGGGCACATAGGACTTGGAGATACATACAGCAACATACCAACTTAAGTTCTTGATTAGCAAACCCAAGGAACGGGGGTCCTGCCCTGAAAAGGATTTTTTTCTTTTCTTTTTTGTGGCTATGTTTCTATAGCTTGACTGCTCTTTAGATACAACTGCAAGGCTTCTCAGGCTCCAACTGCCCTAGACAAGGGCAGAAGTATGTTTGTCTGAGAGCTTGTCAGGAGGCTATGGTTCCCCAGGAGGGGGTGGGACCCAGCTCAGATGGACTCCCACCTTCAAGGACTTCAGACCTCAGGGTCTTGAAAACTGAAGCGATTAAAGCCAGACTAAAACCTCTCCTCTGTCTTGACCACGCCCCAGCAGGGAAAGTCAGCTGAAGTTAAAGGTATTGCATCACTTTATGCTGGTGGGTCCCAGAGGCAGGCAAGAGCCACCTACTGGGCAGGATAGGAAAAACACAGAGTCCAGAGGCTTCATGGGAAAGTCATTCAACGTGCTGGGTCTCACCCTCAGGGAAAACTGATGCAGGTGACTGTTTTTTCCTGACAGGAGGCCAGTCTGGTGTGGGGAACTCTGAATGGGTTCTATAATACCTAAGTAGAGCCTTCTAAGGAAAAAGAAAAAAAGGCACCATACAGGCAGGGCAAGAAACAAGAAAACAAGACCTGAAAAATTCTGATCTGTTAAACAAAACTAAAGTTAGAGGTCTAGTATAGGCTGAACTGAATGTCAAAGAAGAGACAGACAACAAAGTTACGCAGCAAGAAAATCCTAGGTAAAAAAGTGAAAACAATCTCCAGAATAAGCTAATTAAGGAAATTAAATGTCTAGATATCAGCAAAAAATAACGAATCACACCAGGAAAACTGAAAATATGGCCCAGTCAAAGGAACAACTAATAATTCAAATGAGATACAGGAGCTGAAACAATTAATTCAGGATGTTCCAAAAGACATGGAAAATCTCATCAAAAATCAAATCAATGAACCGAGGGAAAATATAAAGAAGGCAAGAGATGAACAAAAAGAAGAAATCAAAGTCTGAAAACACAAATTAAAGATCATATGGGAATGAAAGGCACAGGAGAAGAGATGAAAAAAACAACGGAAACCTACAATGTTAGATTTCAAGAGGAAGAAGATAGGATTAGTGATTGGAAGGACGGGACATCTGAAATTCGACAAACAAAAGAAAAAGTAGGGAAAAGAATGGAAAAGAAAGGTAAAAGGAGTAGAAAGGTAAAAGGAGTAGAAAAACTAATGGAGGAAATTATCACTGAAAATTTCCCAACTCTTGACTCAGCATCAAGGGTCTGAGAAAATGTTCTCAACCAAAAGGGGAAGAGTGAAATGAGACGAAATAAAGTGTCAATGGCTGAAAGATTCCAAACAGAGTCAAGAGATTATCCCAGAGGTTATTCTTATGCATTATGTAGATATCACCTTTTTAGTCAGGGTGTAACGGAGAGGCTGGAGGGAACTGCCTGAAAAATGTAGAGCTGTGTTCAAGAGCCATGTTTCTAGAAGGGGATTTTATAATGACATAGCTTTTGCAATGTGACTGTGTGATTGTGAAAACCTTGTGTCTGATGCTCCTTTCATCTACAGACAAGTAAAACATATGGATTAAAAATAAATAATAGGGGGACAACAACAACAAAAAAAGATGACACATATTAAAAGAATAATATTGGGACTACTTCAAGTGATTCCACACATAATATGAATTCAACAACTTAGATACAATGGCTCAATTCTGCAAAAATCAAAACTGCTAAAACTCATCCCACAAAATACATAGTAGACTCCACTATTTTAGAGCAACTAGAAGCAAAAACCTAAAATTCTGGAGCTGTAATCCATACTAAACTCTGAAATCTGTCCTACAACTAATTGTTCTGAGGCACTTTGAAATTTATTGCTTTTTGTATATATGTTATTTTCCACAAAAAAAGAAAAAAAATTTTCATCTAGTCTCCAGTGTTTTGGAGTAGCTAGAAGGAAAAATTTGAAATAGTAGAATAGAAACCCAAAATAAACTCTGAAATCTGTTATGTAACTACTTGTTGAAGTGCACTTTAAAAATCACTAATGTTAGGTCGGGGGAACGGGGAAGGGCACTGCAACTGGAGCTGCGGAGGCTGTGTCACCCCTCCCAACTGACTTCTGGAACTAATGAACCGCCCCTTCCGGATGTCACCTGACCTCCATCCTTAAAAGCTGCCCGTGCTGAAGCCCACGGGTGGACTCACCTCTCTCCATCTTGGATTCGGGGAGTTCTGCCCGGAAGCGCAGAAATAAACCTCCCCCCCACTTTAAATTTCCTGGTCTACCTTTCTTCTTTCTCACCCTTTCGCCTCCTAAACCATTCATCTGGTGAAAGGGTGAGAAAGAAGAAAGGTAGACCAGGAAATTTAAAGTCGGGTTGGGGGGAGGGTATTTTCGTGCTCCCGGGCAGAACTCACCCAACCCAAGATGGAGGGAGGTGAGTGCATACGTGGGCTTCAGAGCGGGCAGCTTTTAAGGATGGAGGTCAGGTGACGTCCAGAAGAGGTGGTTCATTAGTTCCGGAAGTCAGGTTGGGAGGGGTGACACAGTCTCCGCAGCTCCAGTTGCAGTGCCCTTCCCCGTTCCCCCGACCTAACAACTACCTTTCATTTCTCTTTTTTATATATATGTTATATTTAATAATAAAAATGTTTTTAAAATAAAATAAATTAAATTGACCAATGGGGAAAAACACATACATAGTAGATAATTAAAACCTAGTTTTAAACTGAAATATAAATCTTCAGGTTGAAAAAAAAGAAAATTTCCCAACTCGTATGAAAGATTTAAAATTACAGATCCAAGAAGTGCAGCATATTTCAATCAGAATAAATCCAAATAGACGTACTCGAAGGCACTTACTAATCAGAATGTCAGATGTCAAAGAGAAAGAGAGAATTTTGAAAGCAGCAAGAGAAAAGCAATCATAACAGACAAGGGAAGCCCAATAAGACTATGTATGCATAGATTTCTCAGCAGAAACCATGGAGGCGAGAAAACATATGATATACTTAAGATTCTAAAACAGAAAACATGCCAACCAAGAATTCTATATCCAGCAAAATTATCCTTCAAAAATGAGGGGGAAATTAAAACATTTTCAGACAAAAAGATCACGGAGAGAATTTGTAACCAAGAGATCGGCTCTGCAAGTAATACTAAAGGGAGCACTAGAGACAGATAGGAAAAGACAGGAAAAAGAGGTGTGAAGAGTGTAGAAATGAAGACTATCAGTAAAGGCAAAAAGAAAAATTAGGTAAAACATACAAAATCCAAAAGGCAAAATGGTAGAAGAAAATACTGCCCTTACAGCAATAACACTAAATCTTAATGTGTTAAACTCCCCAATCAAAAGACACAGACTATCAGAATGGATTAAAAAACAGGACCCACCTATATGCTGTCTACAGGAGACACATTTTAGACCCAAAGATAAACATAGGTTGAAAATGAAAGGTTGGGAAAACCTTTCATGCAACAACAATCAGAAAAGAGCAGGAGTAGCTATACTAATATCCAACAAATTATACTGCAAATGTAAAACAATTAAAAGAGACAAAAAAGGACACTATGTATTAATAAATGGAACAATTCAACTAGATATAACAATCATAAATATTTATGCACCGAGCCAGAGTGCTCCAAAATACATGACGCAAACGCTGAAAACACTGAAAAGGGAAATAGACACATCTACCATAATAGCTCTCGTCATTGGAAAGAACATTTAGACAGAGGATCAATAAAGAAACAGAGAATTTGAATAATACAATAAACGAACTAGACTTAGACATTTACAGAACATTACACTCTACAACAACAGACTATACCCCTTTATCAAGTGCACATGGATCATTCTCAAGGATAGGCCATATGCTGGGTCACAAAGCAAGTCTCAATACATTTAAAAAGATTGAAAGCATACAAAACACTTTCTCAGATCAGAAAAGAATGATGTTGGAAATCAATAACAGGCAGAGGGTCCAAAGATTCACAAATACATGGAGGT
>PVIY010037446.1:13147-24742 GCA_004026745.1 Myrmecophaga tridactyla
TTGGAAAGAACATTTAGACAGAGGATCAATAAAGAAACAGAGAATTTGAATAATACAATAAACGAACTAGACTTAGACATTTACAGAACATTACACTCTACAACAACAGACTATACCCCTTTATCAAGTGCACATGGATCATTCTCAAGGATAGGCCATATGCTGGGTCACAAAGCAAGTCTCAATACATTTAAAAAGACTGAAAGCATACAAAACACTTTCTCAGATCAGAAAAGAATGATGTTGGAAATCAATAACAGGCAGAGGGTCCAAAGATTCACAAATACATGGAGGTAAAAACAACACACTCTTAAACAACCAGTGGATCAAGGAAGAAATTACAAGAGAAATAAGTAAATATCTCGAGACAAATGAAAATGAAAACACAACATACAAAATTTATGGGATGTAGCAAAGGCAATGCTAAGAAGGAAATTTATTGCCCTAAATGCCTATATCAAAAAAGAAGAGCAAAAAGTGAGGAATTAACTGTTCACTTGGAAGAATTACAGAAAAAACAGCAGACTATCCCCAAAGTGAGCAAAAGGAAAGAAATAACAGAGATAAGAGCAGTAATAAATGAAATTGAGAACATGAAAAAAAATCAAGAAAATCAACAAAACCAGAAGTTGACTCTATGAGAAAATCAGTCAAGATTGATGGTTGACAAAAAGGAGAGGATGCAAATAAATAAAATCAGAAATGGAAAAGGAGACATAACCACTGACGCTGCAGAAATAAAGGAGGTAATGGGAAGATACTATGTTACAACTAATAAAATAGACAACATAGATGACAAAATGGACAATTTCCCAGAAAGGCATGAACAACCAACACTGATTCGAGAAGAAATAGACCACAACAAACCAATCACAAACAAAGAAACTGAATCAGCCATTAAGAAGCTCCCCCCCAAAAAAAGTCCAGGACCAGATGGCATCACATGCAAATTCTACCAAACATTCAAGAAAGAATTAGTACCAATTCTGCTCAAACTCTTCAAAAAAAAAAACAATGAAGAGGGAAGGCTACCTAACTCATACTATGAAGTCAACATCACCCTCATACAAAGCCAGACAAAGATACTACAAGAAAAGTAAATAACAGACCAATCTCAAATGAATATAGATGCAAAAATCCTCAACAAAATTCTTCCAAACTGAATCCAGCAGCACATTAAAAGAATTATACACCATGACCAAGTAGGATTCATCCTAGGTGTGCAAGGATGGTTCAATATAAGAAACTCAATTAATGTAGTACACCATATCAACAAATCAAAGCAAAAAAACCAAAAGATCATCTCGATTGATGCAGAAAAGGCATTTGACAAAATTCAACATCTTTTTTTGTTTCTTGCTGAAAACACTTCAAAGGATAGGAATATAAAGGAACCTCCTCAACATGATCAAGGGAATATATGAAAAACCCACAGGTAACATCATCCTCAACAGGGAAAAACTGAAAACTTTCCCCCTAAGATCAGGAACAAGAAGGGATGCCCACTGTCACCACTGTTATTCAACACTGTGTTCAAAGCTCTAGCCAGAGCAATTAGACAAGAAAAAGAAATACAAAGCATCAAAACTGGAAAGGAAGATGTAAAATTCTCACTATTTGCAGATGATATGATACTATATGTCAAAAACCCTGAAAAATCCACAGCAAAACTACTAGAGCTAATAAATGAGTACAGCAAAGTGGCAGGTTACAAGATCAACACTCAAAAATCTATAGTGTTTCTATACACTAGTAACAAGCAACCTGAGGGGAAAAATCAAGGAAAAAAACTCCATTTACAACTGCAATAAAAGAATAAAATATTTAGGAATAAATTTACCTAAAGATACAAAAGACCTATACAAAGAAAACTACAAGAAATTGCTAAAAGAAATCACAGAAGACCTAAATGAATGGAAGGGCATACCGTGGTCATGCATTGGAAGACTAAATATAGTTAAGATGTCAATTCTATCTAAACTGATTTATAGATTCAATGCAATGCCAATTAAAATCCTAAAAACTTACTTTTCAGAAATAGTAAAAACCAATAACCAAATTTATCTGGAAGTACAGGGTGCCCTGAATAGCTAAGAATATCCTGAGAAAGAAAAATGAAGTCTGAGGTCTCACACTACCTGACTTGAAGGTATATTACGAAGCTATAGTTGCCAAAACAGCATGGTACTGGCATAAAGACAGATTTACTAACCAATGGATTCAAACAGAGTGTTCAGATATAGACCCTTTCATCTATCAACAAATGATCTTTCATAAGGCAGTCAAGCCAACTCACCTGGGATAGAACAGTCTCTTCAATAAATGGTACCTGGAGAACTGGATATCCATATGCAAAAAAATGTATCTCACACCCTATACAAAAATTAACTCAAAATGGATCAAAGACCTAAACATTAGATCTAAGACCATAAAACCTTTAGAAGAAAATAGAGGGAAATATCTTATAAATCTTATAATAGGAGGCGGCTTCCTGGATTTTACACCCAAACCATGACGACTGAAGAAAGAAATAAGATAAATGGGAACTCCTCAAAATTAAACACTTTTGTGCATCAAACAACTTTGTCAAGAAAGTAAAAAGACAGCCTACACAATAGGAGACAATATTTAGAAATGAAATATCAGATAAAGGTCTAATATCCAGAATATATAAAGAGGTTGTTCAACTCAACAACAAAAAGACAAACAACCCAATTATAAAATGGGCAAAAGACATGAACAGACACTTCTGAGAAGAGGAAATACAAATGGCTAAAAGGCACATGAAAAGATACTCAACCTCCCTGGCTATTAGGGAAATGCAAATGCAAATCAAAACCACAATGAGATATCATCTCACACCCACCAGAACAGCGATTGACAATAAAACAGAAAACAACAAGTGCTGGAAAGGATACAGAGAAAGGATACAGTTACCCACGATTGGTGGGAATGTAAAATAGTACAACCACTGTGGAAGGCAGTGTGGCAGTTTCTCAGAAAGCTAAGTATAGAATTGCCATATGATCCAGCAATACCATTGCTAGGTATCTATTCAGAGAACATGAGGGGAAGAACACAAATGGACATTTGCACACCAATGTTTATAGCAGCATTATTTACAACTAACTGCCAAGAGAGGGAAACAGCCCAAATATCCATCAACAGACAAGTGGCTAAACAATTTGTGGTATATACATATGATGGAATAACATGCAGCTGTAAGACAGAATGAGGTCATGATGGACCTTGAGGACATTATGCTGAGTGAGATTAGCCAGAAGCAAAAGAATAAAATACTGTATCATCTCACTGATATGAACTAACCTTAATGAATGAACCTGGAGAATTTCAGTTAAGAACAGAGGCCATAAAGAGACAAAAATAGGGTAAATATTGGGTAATTAGAGCTGAAGGGATACAAATTGCGCAACAGGACTGATTGTCAAAATTCAGAAATGGATAGCACAATATTACCTAATTGTAGCATGATAGATAATGTTAGTACGCCAAAGGAAGCTGAATGTGAGAATGATAGTGGGAGCAGGGCTGAGGGCACAAATGAAATCAGAAGGAAAGATAGACTATAAAGACTGAGATGGTATAATCTAGGAATGCCTAGAGTGTATGATAGTGACTAAATGTACAAATT
Source organism: Myrmecophaga tridactyla (assembly GCA_004026745.1). Lineage (NCBI taxonomy): Eukaryota > Metazoa > Chordata > Mammalia > Pilosa > Myrmecophagidae > Myrmecophaga > Myrmecophaga tridactyla. The sequence continues at coordinate 16,800 of PVIY010037446.1, forward strand.
TAAAAAGTTTTTGCATGAGGAAGAACAAAGGAATATCAACATTGCAGGGTGTTGAAAATAGATGGTCATTCATATTTTAAAACTTTAACTTATGGTTGACACTAAAGCAAAAAACATGTATTTGGTATAAAATCTATATTTTAACTAGTGCATTTCCTAATATAACTTATATGGACAGTTTAATTAAACCCCGTAAGTAAATGGAATCTTGAGTAGGACATGAGAGTTTGTAGGTTTGTCCAGAGTGATGCCCTAATAAATCCCAGAGTGATTTGAACAGTGAATAAAAAGTATTTGCAAAGTCCTCTTGGGGGAATGGTGAGAAAGAGGGAAAATTCAACTTCACCATTTGGAATATTACTAATATTCTTGCAAATAGTAGGGACAACCAAATTAACAGGCCGAGCCCTCAATCTTGAGGTTTGTTCATATGAAACTTATTCCCGAAAGGATAGACTAAGCCTACCTAAAATTAAGCCCAAGAGTCACTCTGAGAGATCCTCTTTGGTTCCTCAGATGTGGCCTATCTCTCTCTCAGTCAATGCAGCATGCAAACTCACCACCCTCTCCTTCTCTACTTGGGACATGACTCCCAAGGGTGTAAACCTCCCTGGCAACATGGGACAGAAATCCTAGAATGAACTGGGACTGAGCATCAAGGATTTGAGAAAATCCTTTGAGAAAACTGACTGAAAGGGGGAAGAGAGAAATGAGACAAAATAAAGTATCAGTGGCTGAGAGATTTCAAACAGAGTCGAGAACTTATACTGGAGTTTGTTCTTACGCATTTTATAGGCATCCCATCCCTTTTTAGTTTAAGGTGTATTAGAGAGGCTAGATGGAAATGCCTAAAACTGTGGAGGTATGTTCTAGTAGCCATATGTCTGGAAAATGAATGTACAATGATATAGTTTTTGCAATGTGACTATGTGATTGTGAAAACCTGTGGCTGATACTCCTTTTATCTATGATATTAACAGATGAGTAAAAAATATGGGTTAAAAATAAATTAATAATAGGGGGAACAAATGTTACAATAAATTCAGTAGACTGCAATACTAGTGAACAATGAAAGGGTGTGGTAAGGGGTACAGAAAAACTCAAAGGTTAAAATCTATTGAGTAGATGGAAATACTAGTGGTTAGGGAAAGGGAGGGGTAAGGGGCATGTGTGAGTCTTTTCTTTTTTCTTTTTATATCTTTTTCTGGAGTGATGCAATTGGTCTACAAAATGATTATGGTGATGAATAAACTACTATTTGATGATAAAAAAAGTTTAAGAAGAATCAACGATTCTCTAACAATTCATCAATGTAACAGGACAGAGGAAGAAAGCAAAGGGTAAAATTAGGAGAAAGAGGTTTATTTATTCTTCTCCCCTCTGCCTCCTTTTTTCCTGGTCATTGCCAGTCTTATCTCTACTACTTATCCTTTTTATACGCATGTTAATAAATTTCTTAAGGGCAAGGTCTGTGAATTAGTCATCTTTTTATCCCCAGTGTCAAGGTTATTTAAAAGCCAAAATGAGGATCCAGAATCTGTCAATACAACAAAGATTTGTTAAACAAATGAAAAGTACAAATAAAACAATCTCTCTCTGCATGGGATTCACCATCTCATAGAGGAGACAATCATAAATTTGCAATTTCAAGTATAATTGGGCACATGCTTTAATACATGAAATAGTAGGGGCACAAAGGTGGGGATATTTAATTCTATTTGGGGACTCAGTTAAGGGTTCATGGAAGAGCAGCTGGGTTTTGAAGTATGAATTTTCTAGGTAAAATAAAGGAAGGACGGACATTTCAGGCAAGGTACCATGTGCAGAGATACAGAGAAATAAAATAGCATGGGGGGTATAGTGTGCATAGAAATCAACAGGGAATCTTGTTAAAATGCAAATTCTGATTAAGTAAGTCTAGAAGGGGACAGAAATTGTATTTATAACAAGCTCCGAGGTAACGTTGATACTGCTGGTTCATAGACCACAGTTTGAGCAGCAAAGGATTAGGACACCTATTCAAAATTTCACGTCTGAAGCATAAGGTTGGAGAGAAGGAACATGAGGACATGAAGGAAAAGTCTAATCAAAAGATGGTAAATTGTTTACTACTAGAAGTACCTCAGCTTGAAGCTATTCTGCCTCAGTAAGCAATAACTTAATGCTCAAGAGTTTAAAAAATTAGATTACACAATAAAATTATAACAACTAATGAAAGAATGGGAAATAGAAAGCAAGTCTAAAGTAAGAGGTTCAGGCAAAGAGAAGGAAATGAACAAATGAGTATATCCAATTTTTTATGCGACACTAAAATTTATGCCATATACCAAAGGGAAGAATTTTTACTTACAAAGTCATCTTCTCCTTCGGCTACACCATAATTAGGCAACATAGCTCCCTCCATTGTGGTGTTCTTGAATACTCCTTTAATTTTGCTACCTATTCTGCTGATTCCAAATGATTCTCCTCTTTTCTGGGTGCTCCTAAGTATTAAAAAAAATGCATCAAATGCATAACAAACTATTACAACAGTCTAGTTTACTCTAAACAATAACTTGAAAAAAATTGTTTTGAAAATGGTAAAATGAAGATTCAGCCAACATAACTCTGGAGTTTTCAAATCACAGATTAAGTCCCAACATCTCAGACACAAAAAGCTACAGGGCATTTGGAGGATGAGTAAAAGAAGCAATACATATTCATAAATATTTGAAATTTACCTAAGTTCAAAATGAACGAAAATTGTTAAAAGTGAGAGCCCACTAGTGGTATATGGTTTTTACTGCCTGTATATTTTGAAATGACAAGCATACAAAAATACGGTAAGACCAAGGTTCAAAACAAAATATTAATTTGGAACAACATATGACTAAAATAACATAATTCAACAGAAAAAAATACAAAACTGTGACCTTGTTAGTACTTCATTTTTATATGGAACTTACGAAAAAAATCCTCCCTCTATTACTGACAAATATTTAAGCAAAATTCAACCTTATAATTATATAAAAGGTAAAATGTATCTTATTTAAAGTAATAAAAAGAAAAGACCAAATGCCAAAGGGAAGGATTAACAATGAAAATAAGGATAAAAGCAAATGTAGCCCAATGACACAGTTTGCTTATGCCATATGTTTAAAAGCAGGTTTTTCAATTATTTTTCAAAAGTAAATTTCTAAAAACAGAAATAACTAGAAAGGAACAAAAAATAATAAGCCAAAAGCAGCAAAAATGTCCTCCATTAGAATCTACTGCCACAGTTAAGCAAAAATAAAAACAGCTTTTATCCACTTTAAAACTCAGGCTCAGGTGGGCCATGGTGGCTCAGCAGGCAGAGTTCTTGCCTGCCATGCAGGAGACCCAGGTTTGTTTTCCGGTGCCTGCCCATGCAAAAAATAAAAATTAAAACTCAGGCTCACTATGTAATACTGCCCTTACAACAGATGCCCAAATAAAAATAACTATTTTAAAATCTGAGAAAAATATGTTTTGAATGCCTAACTTAATGAATAACCATTATTCCTACAAGCAAAATCAACTTATTTACTAAAATAGTGGGACAATTACAGAACAATATATGTTAATTGTTGGAAACAAAGGAGGTAGTGACGGTGTACATTTTACATGTTAGAGGAGCAAATCAAACTTACACTATTATTTTTAAATTGAAAAAACTCTAATAATAAGTAGTAAGTAGTAAAAAGGGTATTTAAACTAGAATATTATTTTATTTAAAGGAGTTCAAATAGTGTTTAAAAGAAAATCCAGAAAGTAGATACAGTTCTGACAGAATACATATTTCCAAAGACAAATATGAAAACGTTGACAGTAAATTATTAAAATCTCTATTATTCTAGTTTCTTGAGTTTAGACAGACTATAAAATAACAACTTTTTTTAGATACATAACTTTTTTTTTTTTTTTTAATATGGAACGCTTCACGAATTTGCATGTCATCCTTGCGCAGGGGCCATGCTAATCTTCTCTGTATCATTCCAATTTTAGTATATGTGCTGCCGAAGCAAGCACAATACATAACATTTTAAAAATATCTCACTTGTGATTACACCAGGAAAGATGATAATGGAAACATTATTACACTTGCTCAAAAAAAAAAAAAGCTTTTTAAACTCAAATCTAAAATAATTTAGCAAAAATGACAAGAGCAAAAACAAAAGAATCAAGGGTAGGCCACAGTGGAACAGTGGCAGAGTTCTAGCCTGCCATGTCGGAGACCCAGGTTCGAATTCTCAGTGCCTGCCCATGCAAAAAAACAAATGAACAAACAAAATGAGTCAGAGTCAAGAGCCTCAATAAGTCAGATATCGGCTAAATGCATAATCAAAATCTCTTAAAATTACCAGGACATTTTTATTATTCAATTTCAAAAAGGAGATATCTATAATAAAGGAAGAGGCTAATTTTAAAAGGATATCCTAAATAACTGATGTAAAGGCAGCAACAGCACAATGTTTTGTTTCTTTTCCTTTTCAGTTGCACTTAGGTTGTGCTGGCATACTGCTTGACTTAGACAGTTTATACCAAAAAGAATCACATGCTGTTTCAAGACTTACCGAAAATCATCCAAACTTAGGCTACCTCTGCAATAACAGATATGCGAAATTATATAAGGAAAAGACAGACAGAAAGCCCAGATATTAACACATTTCCCTTTCAAAATATAAAATGAAATTTAAAAGTTCTAACAGTTACCCAGGTAGCATTCATCTTTGCAAAGGGAAAAAATCCTTATGAATAACATGATAAAAGCAAGAGAAACAAAGCACAATAGCTGGCTAGTTTGAGGGTTTTGGGTTATGAATTCTACTCTATATCATTAAAAAGGTCTCAAAAACCCAATATATCAGGAAATAACTTTGTATTTTTTAGCTCATTTAAGATACCATTTATTTTATAAAGTGGAAAGTACGCAGAGACAAAGCCACCAAAAACTTGACACAGAATATAAACCCATACTCTCTAACATGAAATTCATGTCCATGGTAGATATAATCATGCATGTTCATATATATTTATTAACTCCTATGCAAAAGTAAAGAGGTGATATTTTTACAAATAATTATGAAAATATTTTCCACCTTGCAAAAAAGTTATTATATGTACACTACTTTCTACTAAGGTATGACATAAGAAATAATATTTAACATTCAAAAAAATTAAAATCTATGCCTTCAACTCTTGGTTATATAAAAAAATGCAATATATTCTCCCCTAAGGGAGAATGTACTGTCTAAAAAACAAAACAGCTTCATTTTCTGATCTACTTCTTCTTTATGCCACATCTACAATTTATTTATGTATTTACTGGATCCTTATTCAGACTAAATGAAAACGTTGAAAGCAATATGAATATCTATTCTCTAAATTTACAGACTTGATATCTGTGCCAATTTTGTACATGTAACATTGTAAAGGTAAATCAGAACATTAATTATCCAGTTTACAAACAGATAAAGCTTCTCTCTTCTCTCTTCTGTTACCTTTCTTTAGGTTATTTGACAGCTCACATTTAAATTTAGAGAGCCAGAAGAGAAAGGAATAAAAAGGCCTCCATTTTTTAACCAGTAAGAACTCTAATAAAAAGTTTTCTATAGGGGAAGGAGGGTGGGCTGTCTAAAATTCCAAAATATCTGTTCATTTCACCTATGCATGCAGTTCATAGTCAAAAAAAGCAGGTAATCAAACACTAATAAGTATTAACTATGAGATTAGCAAGCCAAGGGTATGTACCTCTTTTAATTTTTTAAAAAGAATTTCAGGCATTTTTAGGTTTTTACATGTTAACAGGGTACAACCACTCATTAATGAAGTATCTTACTAACTTAAGTAGCAATGGAACTGCATATTAATTCATAAAAATAATTAAGATAATGATGCTATCAGAATGATTAGCATGAGCAAGTTCAAAAAAGAAACCTAAGTATGCTTGAATATACCTACCTGTTGAATTTTGAATTTCGTGTTGGTGACTCTGCACCTCTTAAAAGTTGTCTGAAATACTTAAAAAATAGTTATGATTTAGTAAACTAGTATTTGATATTGAAACATGCTACTTCACCTTACTATTTTCCAGTTTAAAGAAAAAGTTATTTAAATCAAACAAACATCAACACAGTCAAATAGGATAAAAATTAAAATATTGCAAAAAGAGATATTCAGGCCATTTGATTTCCAGAATCAAATACATAAATGTAAATAATGCATATACAAGAAGACTGGAGTTTCTAAGTTGCCGCAGTACTACGAAGTCACTCAAGCATAGGACAAATGAGATATCCTAATCTATACAGGCACATAAATACAAACATGGTCCTGGTATTGACAATTGCTTTTACAAACTGGCTTCTAATTATTAAGTTCATTAGAAAAGAATATTCAACTCTTCAATTAATCTTGTTTTACTTTTCTGTTTATTTCGTTATTTGAATCACTCATCTAATAATATCAGTGCCAGTACCAAATTTTGTATAAAAAATATTCAAATAAGATTAATACTTTGACTTACCTCATCACTGTGGCAGAACATAGGGGTAAACACATTCTCCAACAGAGAAAGAACATGTTCATAAGCTTCAAAAAGGCATCTCATAGTTTGAAGTTTCACAACATCTATATATGGGCCTTCAGCAACTATTAAAAAAAATTATTTTGTAGAAATTATTTAAGGACAGCATAAGTACATCATGTATTATTCTAAAATTCACAATGGTTAAAGGGCATATAAATACTCTTAAAGCTATGCTTCGCAGAAATTCCACTGTAAAGTATAGAAATCACACTAGAATGATGATTTAGAATACCCAAGCTCCAATTCAGATATGAATCAGTTATCTAAATTATAAAGAAGTTTATTCACCAAAGCCTTTCTCATCACTAAAACATGCTAATAGCTGCATGCAAAGCTCATACAACTCTTGCAATAATAAACAAAGAATACATAGGAAAACCGTTTTCAAGTTTGTAAAAAAGCTACAGAATTCATTCACATCCTCATCTTTTACTTACTTCTCTGAATCTCTTCCACAATAAAGGGATCAAACCTGATTTTGTCAATACTTTCATCCAAACAATATGTTTTATAAATCTTCTGCAACTCCTTATGAAGAGATAGTTTTTCATCATTTGATAACTCTGGTCGCAAAATTCTATCATTGAATTCCTCTAGCAAATCAGGGAAAGGATAAGAAGAAAATGGGTTATTTTAATATAGCACTATTCACGAGCACATATACCCATTCTAACTGTAACCAAGTGTTAAAAGCAGCAATTATGAGCAATCGAATTCCTCATATATTAAGCTTTCTTAATAGAGTCAATAGGGAGTAAAAAAAATGATTAGGATGAAAGGGAAAACCAGTCAACCAAATATTTTATATTTTAATATAAAATATGCAAACATTTGCATAGCAATATAAATTTGCTAAAATTTAGAATAAAAACACAGTTCTGAAATTTGCTTTAAAAAACATTGGGTTGATTTCTTAGAACAAGAGTCTTCAAATATTTTCAAATCTAATTCACTAACAATGAACACTAAGACTATTTTTAGTTATAATCAATGGTTTTAACAATCTTTCCCTCCATTATTAGAAAGTACAGTCTAGTTGTGAAGCCTAGAATCTGAACAAATGGATCTTTTTTCTAAAATGCCAGATGTAGTGTCAGGATAGCAAAGATATTGATTGTCGTTTTTTTCATTCCAAGAAGTATTAATAAAAGTTCTCCCCTTAATTCTTAAGTATCCAAACTGAAATACAAAAGGGGGGAGTTAAAAAGAAAGCAAAAACCAAAACTGAGCATCCAAGATCTATGGGACAATAGCAAATTAACATATATAAAACTGGAGCTCCTGCAGTAAAGGAGAACATGGAACAGAATATTTGAAGCAATAACAAATAAGAATTTTTAAAACTAATGAAAGA
>PVIY010037447.1:0-24647 GCA_004026745.1 Myrmecophaga tridactyla
AATCAATAAATATAATTAAAACAATAGTCTACAATAGTCATTTAATTTTCTTCCAACTATTTGGTGGAATTACTGGAGCATGGAGCTAAACAGCTAATACCATGTTTAGTTTTGTTATTTAAATAATGAAAGTGTGTTAATGACAAAGTGCAAAAATACATATTGGAAATTAATGTAGTGTGAAATAAAATTTTTTTTGAAAATCCAGACAAGTACAATAAAACTTTAAATCTTTAAATGAGCATTACTTAACACATTTAGCAAGTATTAAATAATTTTTCCTGAAGTATATATGGAAATTATACACCATGAAAAATGACAGAAATATGCTCAAAGTGGACTAAGTCTAGTGTTTGAAATTAAATTAACTTTAAATAATCTTCAAAAGTTGGTTTATATCATCATGGTAAACAGGAGCTTAAAGACATTTGTACACACTCTATTTACTCATTACAATGTTTAGATCCAAGTATCATTCTTTTCTCAATCTCCTATAGTTAATTATTTGTCAATCTTACTATAAAGCTTCATTTGCATTCAAATAAATTTGTGCCTCATATATGCTATATGATGCATAAACATATATGCAGTTTGTGTACTTATAGAGAAACTTTAAAATACATAACATCATTTGACTTTATAAATCATGTTATTGATGAAGAATATCAGAGAGTATTTTTTAACATGTTCAAAAGTTGTCTAAGATATACATGATTTTGTAAGTCTTCAAATATACAATATCATGAATAAATAGCTTACCACTGGAAAATATGTTAACTTGTGAACAGATAAATCTAAAATGAATAAAAGTACACAATTTTGTCAGTAATAAAAGTTAAATCATGCTCAGATATTATTATATAAAGGCTTTAAACTGAAGTAGTATATGATTTTATATATCAAAAAATACACTTTCACCTCACCATTTTTCTAATTAGTTAATAAACATTCACATTTTAGAGTGCTTGTGGTACCTAATTACAGAACATAAACCTGATCATTTTGCTTCTATGAAATATACAAAATAGAGTAAATAAACATGAATTTCCATATTATTAAACATGAATTTGAATTTTAAACTATCTTATGATGATAGTGCATTAAGTGAAAATTAAGAGTAGAAATTCTTTAGTAGAAATTTCTATAGTAAGTGACCATTTTATCTAGTTCATATAGAGTCATACATGTTTATTAAATGAATAAATTAATGAATGTTTAGACACTCGTAATATTTCTAAGTTTTTAAATCAAAATCAGACACTTGCTTCAAAAATAATATTGGGAAAAAATCAAGTACACTCAGGCAAAAAAAAAAACCAGCAACAGCTGAGTCAAAATAGAGACCAGGCTTGGCTAAACTATGTTAAGCATTGAGAGCTGAAACATTGATAGTCTACAGCCACCTGGTAAGAGAGTAACAGGAAGTTCCATGTGGCAGGAGCAGAGGATGATGGAGCAAAAGCTGTGAGCCTTTTCTGCTGGATTTTTAACATGTTTTAGTTTGCTAAATGCTGCTGGAATGTGATATACCAGAACTGGGACAACTTTTAAAAAGGGAATTTATTAAGTTACAAGTTTATTATTCTAAGATACCAGAGAAAGATACCCTGACTCAATTAGTGCCAATGTTTTTCATGTGGCAAGGCACATGGGTGGCATCCGCTGGTCCTAGTTTCCAGTTCTGTTCCTTCCAGATTCTGATGCTAATGGTTTCCTCTGTAAGTGTCTATGGGCCTTCTCTTAGCATCTCCAGGACACAATTCTGGGTTCTGGCTTGCTTAGCATCTCTTGGGAGGCACATGATGATGTCTGCTGGGCTCTGCATCTGCAATTTCTGTGTCTAGGCATCTGCTCTCTCTGTTTCTACTCCAAGAATCTCTAATTGTCTGTATCTGTGTTGGCTCAGAGCTTTCTCCAAAATATTTCCTCTTTTTTAAGGGACTCCGGTAAACTAAACAAGACATACCTCAAAGGGGCAAAGCCACATCTCCATTTAATCAAAAGGTCATACCCACAATTAGGTGTATCACATCTCCATGGAAATAATTCAATCAAAAGGTCCCATCCCACAATATTGAATCAAGATTAAAAGAACCATGATTACCCCTACAAGACTGGGTCAGAATAAAGGACATGGCCTTCCTGGGGTACATAGCTTCAAACTGGCACGCTTCACCTTGCAGATGAGGTCTTTGTTAGCACTGGAAATTCATGCTGCTGAGCCCCATGTGTCTCTTTATCTTGCCACCTCTCACATAGAGGATGCCTCATTGAGTCAGATGAGAGGGCTTGGACAGAGGCTTTGCGAATGAATGGATGTATTTTGAATGGGAATTGAAAATGAGCTGATGAAATAATAACCTCAATGACAATTATAAAACTGTGTAAGAATGTAATAAGTGCTAAATAGTGCTAGATGTTTAAAATCTGGTTTATACTTTAAGTGGAAAATTCAGCCATGTTTGCCATAGTATCTAGGAATTGAATCACCGTGGATATAATAGCAAGTCTAAGGGAGTTGAATCTTTGAGTATATATTGCAGGTAAAATTCTTTGAAAAATTAGAAGAATTCCCATGTTAATTAGGAATGGTAACTATTAAATGTAGCTGGGACTTATGGTTTTAACTTTATTGTTATAAAATTCCTGTATCACACAGTTAGAATTTTCACTCTTAAAGCTTATTGTGGTATGAGCCTTAGTCTTTTAAAGCTGGCCTCTGTTCTTTAAAATAAGGGAATACACATACCTTAATTTTGTTTTTAATGGTAGCAATTAACTCGCTACCATTTTGTCAAGCTATACTTGATTTCTCAGCATGTATTTGCATTAATCCAGATGCATATATTTTCTGGTGCAGGAAAAAGTTGAGAATAAGAGGTTGATAATTAACCTGAATGCCAAAGGGTATTAGGAGACAAGTAAGTTTATTATGTGACTGTGAATATTTGTTATTTTGCAGGAACTGTTAAATGCCATGTAAAAACCATAAGAGAAAAAAAGTCTATAAAATAGAAAAAAAAACTGTTATTTAAATGAAAATTTATGAAAAAAGAGGAAATCTATTTTTCATTTTACAAAATTCATGAATTTTCACAAAAGAAGCTACTTCTTCCTATAATATTTTAATTATTTACCTGGTAAGTAATATTTTATGGATTAAATGGTACCAGTCTCAACTTATTTTTATTATTTAGCAATATGAAGCTACAATTTTCAATGAACTTGATAAAAAAGAATGTTATTAAAATTCTAATGCCACATGAGCATTCCAGAATATGAAGATACATTGAAATTAGAGATATAAATATTTTGCACGAATTAGTCAAACATCTTTCTATGTCTTCTTCATTATTGCTCTTTATTGCCCTCATGTAAAGCCCTTATATTAAATGATTCTTGCTTTCAAAATTCTAAAATAACTGATCAGTGATGGAACTTTCATCCCCTTTCCCACTTCTGACAGTGAGTCTAGACATCAAGTAGGGAAGCAGGTCTAAAGCCAGGATTATTCCTTAGTTGGGTCCTTGCCATCACCAGCAATATTTGGCATTCTTCTTTTTTGCTTTTTGTTAAGACTTCCTTCGTGAACCCTGGAGGTTTTGGGGCCTGATTAGGGTGACAAACATGGAAGAGCTCCCCTAATGCACATGCAGCACACACCTGCTTTGCTGATCATATCCCTAAATTTTCTTTGCCCCGATTTTTCTAGTCCGTGCACATTATCTAAGTTAATCTGGGTTTCTGCTTCTTCTTAGCAACGTCCCAAGATGAAGGTCGTAAAACAACAGCCCAAACAACTGTACTTCCACAACTTTATCAGATTCTGCCCTATTAAACCTATCATCCTGAACTTCAATTAATTTACTTATAAGAATGTATTCCCAAGTAGGCCATAGACATTTTCAGAGCAGAGAAAACATCTTATTTGAGTCCCAAGGGACTAAAACTGAATAGAAATTATAGTCAGAACTCAATAAATATCCACTGGTTAATTAGATAAATAAATGAATTTCTGTTTGAAATATAGTAAATAAATCAAAGAACAAGAGAAGCTCATTGGACAAACTGAAAATATGGAATATAAAAATCTAATTGAGCAGAATTCTTGCCTGCCATGCCGGAGACCCGGGTTTAATTCCCAGTTCCTGCCCATGCAAAAAAAAAAAAAAAAGGAGAAAAAAAATCTAATTGAATTAAATATTTCATGCTGGCTAGAACTATAAAAAATAATTTAAAACACTTTGTAAATTAATTGTTTCATGTTGTATTATTGTATCTAAAAGCTACACCTCTGTGACTGGTAGTTTTCAACATAATCTCAAGCAGGTAAATTTACTTAAAACATAAAATTCTTCAACATTTCAAATTTAAGCATGACAAAATATGTCTACAACGGCCACTTTCAGATCCAATAAGTAAAATTCTGTATTTAATTACCAATAGAGAGAAAATAAAAACTGATGGTGGAAACCACTCATTTTTTAAAAAGATTATTTTTTCCAAAGTTAAGTAGAACAAAATACATAAAATAAAACTCCAATAAGGCTGACCAAGCTTGTATGAATCTCAGGCATATAGTGCCCGTGACTGTGAATTTCTCTTATTAAAAATGACTGTAAGAAGAGTTAATGTGTATTTGCAGGTAGACGAGCTCATCACAAAGCGTGTGTCCCATCCATGTTTTACACCTTCAGAGGATACAGAAAATCTGAGCATTCAAGATGAATATGTCCTTTGGCTTAACAGTCAGTTATAGAAAGGAAGGAAGGAAAAGGAAAGATTCTTAAAACAGTTAGAATAACAAAGTTTATCACTCGTCAGAAAAACAACTGGTATTAGAGGAGGTCAGTGACCTACATTTCAGTTAGACTGAAAGAAACAGGGCCATCTTCACAATTCAATGCATTGAATCCACATGAGAGATATGAGGCTTTAAAAATCAAACTGACATTATTACATAACAAAACATATTGAAAGCATATTTTTTCTTAGAAGGGCAAATAGAATTTTAAATATGATTTAACAGAAATAAAATTAAATCACACAGAGGCAAAATTAAATTATTTGTTAGACCTTTTGATCTTAACTTAAAATGGATGCATGCTTATCTATTATAGTTCATTTGTCCTGGCTTTGAATTCTCTGTGACACACACACACACATATCTTTTCGCATGTGTTTACCAAGAAAGATAAATGTTAAGCTAATACTATCCTATGTTTAGAAAATTTGTACCTTTTGTACATAATAGGTATACATTGTGCCTGGTCTCCTCTTTACACAATAAATAAACAATATCAGAGCTAATTTTAAGATGTTAATTTTATATTTTATTCCAATGGTTGATGGTAAATATTTTCTCTTCCAAATAATATTTACCTGATTTGCATGAAATATAAGATTAGATATGAATTCAACAAGAATACTTGTTACTAATGTTGACATATTCTTTAGTTGTTACAAATTAGGAAATCTTTCCCTTTTATAATTAATTTTGAATACGGGAATTATAGATTTTGAATGGTTTAATGGTTTGATACATAACTTTATTATGATATTCCCCTAAGAATTTGAAGGCCAAAGAAATAAGCTTACTTTTTGAGGATAAATACTTTAATTTTCTAGAAGGCAGATGTGATTCTCTATATGTATAAATAAATCAATATATGGTAAAGTTATATTTGAAAATTTCAAAATACCTAAAACTTGAAGTAATTTATCCTTAATTTAATCTCAAGTAGTTTTGATGCATTAAGGAGAAAGTTTATGATTATTTTACTACATTTGCATGAGATTATATAGAACATAAAGATGGCTCAACAGCTTCCAAGGCATATCTTCATTGGAATAATGTCTGGACATTTTACAAAGCTTAATCACTCTGGCTCCTCCATTTTTGTCACCACCAATGGGTTTGTCACAGTACCAAAAACCTTCTCTTTTTTTTTTTTTTCAGTCCTGGATTTAGCTGCTGAATGCTTCCTCTTGTACATGGCCTTTCTGGGATACTATGCAGATTGAGAGTATCAGCAATTCTTCTGATGAGAACCAGGTTTGGGCAGCAGTGAGGCTTCCTCTTCTTGTGCTTTTTGGTCTTGAGTCTACCCTTCTTAACCTTGCCACTGGAATCAGCCTTCTTGGCTTCAGGCCTTTTCTCCATAGTAGCCAGCCTTTCAACCTTTTCACCCACCATCTTGCAAGATGGGAAAGAGAACTAGGGATCCCTATCTTGATCCTTTTTCATTTTACTTGATGTACAGTTCCCAAATAATTTTATTAGCCAGATTTCTTGGTTGCAATCAATAAACACCACTAGTGGTTTGCATAAACAATAGCTGAATTTATTGGAATAATGCCAATGAGTCGAACAATGAATAAGAGGTAAAGTAGGAGATAGAAGACTAGCAGTGTGAAACATTTACATTTTCAATGCTACTTCTGTGAAATCAACATCACATATGTTATCCTGGTGACATTCAAGATTCAAAAATCTGAGAGCATCTCAATGATCATGTTTATATTATATACTTATCCTTTAGGTTGTGTTTGCATTTTTAAGTGAGGGGTAAGATTGGCAAAGATAGTGATTGAATCTGGCTTAGAATTTTTCAAAGGAATATTAATTTTAAGAAAATTTCCTGAATCTTGAAATGGCTTAACAAGCCTCTCATTTGCTGTCTTCTGCTGAGCTAATTACTTGCTACTTCTCACTTACCCCACTGCTCCCCCATTCTTAACTCTGGTCATATTGAACTTCTTTCAGTTGTGAGGTGTCATATTCATTGATCTTAGACATATGCTTGTTACATACTACAATGGCTAATTTGTAATCAGCCCCTTCTGTAATATTTGGAGAGCAATCCCTGACACTGTCTCCCCATCTGTCTGTGTTAATATCCCTAGACTGGGATGTTATAATTGCCTGTATTTTTTACATTAGAATAGAACATATAATCAGGCTTACTAATTTCAAATTTCTTATTTTTCCTTCTAGAAAATAGATTCTTGAAGGCAAGGACAAGACCTATCACATTTGCCATGCTATCCTCATCTTATTCATTTTTGGGGGGTGGTGGTGGAGTGTCCAGGAATTGAACCCGGGTTCCCCATAAAGAAGGTGAGCATTCAACCACTGAACCATCCATGTACCCTACATCTTATATTTTTAAATTAGGCATGCAATAAATATGTATTGAATAAGTAAATACCCTGGGGAGATTACTCTAGTCAATAGAATTGTGAATTCTTACTTCTAGAACATAATTACCTATATTTTTAATCACATAGCTAATTTCTAATCAATATTTCAGGAATAACCAATAGATTACAAGGTGGCAACCCAACACAATTAGTTGCCTACTTAGAACCAGAGCATATAGAAATTATAAATTTATGCACATTCTCTTCTTTTTTTTTTTTTTTTTAATTTTGCATATGGGCAGGAGGCACCAGGGATCGAACTCCAGATCTCCAGCACGGCAGGTCAGAGCTCTGCCTGCTGAGCCACGGCAGCCTCCCTATGCACATTCTCTTCTATATGATATTTCTATTTTGTCAAATTGACAATATTTTAAATGGGATTTATGAAAAGTCAATTAATCACATGTGTTTCTTGATAATAATAATAATAATAACATTAATATAATAATATTTGAAACAGCAAATCTTATCGACCACTATGTGCTAAGAATCATTCTAAGCACTTTACATTAACTAAATCATTTGATTTTCACTTACTTCTATGATAGTGGCTAAATTTTCCCCATCTGACAGTTGAAGAAACGAATAAAAAAAGAGTTGTTTATTATATCCCACCAAGAAACAACTAATAAATACCAGAGCTGATATTTGAATAGGTTCCCCAGTTGATGGTCTTAATCTACTACAGGTTCTGTAACTAGTAAAAGAGAAAAGGGGCTAAAAGATGAAAGTATCAACTTTATTGTCAAGAAAACTGAATCTGAATTTGCAGCTTGACCTTTGGCAAAATTGAGTGACCAAAAGCAGAACTGGGATTGACACATCCATTAAGACCCAGGGAGAGCACATCAACAATCAGAGACTCCTCCAAAATCTTCCCCTTTCTCCTAAGCCTTTGTAAAAAAGCTCAAATTGTCCTAGGCCAGAGGTCATAGGAAGGAGACACTAAATACTTTAAGTTAGAGAAAAATAGTCCAGTAAAAATTTGCCTTTTTCATGCCACTCTTAGATGCCTACACTAGAATGACCAATTATTCAGCCTAGTATAGAACTTTACATCCTATAATAAGCTAATTATCACTTCTTTGGTGTGCAGTTTGAAAATATTATGTATCCCAGAAAAGCCATGTTTTACTACTGATTCAATCTTGTGGGAGCAGCCATTTCTTTTAATCCTGATTCAACACTGTAGGTTGGAAACTTCTGATTAGATTATCTCTACAGAGATGTGACGTATCCAGTTGTTGGTGTGACCTTTTTATTAGATGAAGATGTGACTCCACCAATTCCAGGTGGGTCTTGATTAGATTACTAGAATCTTTAAAAGAAGAAACATTTGGAGAAAGCTTCAAAATGACAGAAGCCCCAGCTGACAGAGAGAGCAGATGCAGATGCTTGGAGAAATTTTCTTCAGAGAGCAGAAGCATGGATATTTGGAGATGCTTGGAGCCTAGCAGGCATCACTACAAGAAGTTAAGCAAGCCAGAACCTGGAAACAGCCAAGGGAAGCCAAGAGATGGAATCCAGCCCCAGAGAAGCAAAGTGAGGAACTCCCGTAGGAACAGACGTTGAAAGCAACAGAGCCCATCAGCAAGGCAAAGCAGATGCCAGCCATGAAACTTCCCAGCTGGGATACATGTTACAGATCCATCAGCCTTTCTTGTGTGAAAGTAACCTCTTCTTGGTGTCTTAATTTGGACACTTTAACTTCCTTAGAACTATAAACTTGTAATTTATAAAATTCTCTTTTTAAAAGCCATTCCATTTCTGGTATATCACATCCTGGCTGCTTACGAACTAAAACAGACTGTGGTACCAGGAGTGAGGTGCTGCTGTGGTTTTCAAATACCAAAATGTTGGAACAGCTTTTTAAATGGATAAGGGAAAGATTCTGGAAGACTTGTGAGAATGGTGATGGAGAAGGCCTGAATTGCTTTGAAGAGACTGCTGGTAGAAACGTGGATTCTAAGGATACTTTTTTATGATTTCCACTTTTTGCTTCTTACAGGATCCAAAATGCAAATGCATAAAATGTAACAATAAAATAATAGTGTGGGGTTCATAGCATATAAATATATGATTTGTGACAAGAACTACATAAGGGTAAGGGACAGTGGGGTATAGTTTGAATACTATTGAATGGGAGCATAGCTTGTGTATATTATCACAGTTTGTCCATATTATTAAAATTAAGTTGATATCAGAGAAAACAAGATATTTATAGGTTTAAGATGGTAAATTTAAGCACCATAGTAACTACAAAGAATATATCAGAAAATATCCTCATTCATAAAGACAGAAATTAAAGTAGAGGTTGCCAGGGGCAAAAGGCAGGGAAATGGAGAGTTAACATCTAATGGATATAGGGTTTCTTATATGAGAGATGGGAAACGTCTGTGGAAGGTGGTGAAGATTCTGCAGTATTGTGAATGTGAGCAATCTGATTGAATGGTGTGCTTGGTAGTGGTTGAGATTGGAAAAATTATGTTGTATGTATGTTTCAAAAATTAAAAGTAAAACAAAGTGCAGCTAAAGTGACAATGGCAATTAAATGCAATATATTATTCTGGATGAGATATAGTAAAGGAGGAGAAAAGGCTCAAAGTAACATTATAGAGACATATTAAAAAGATGGAATATAGAGTGTAAGCTTTTTATCAGTCCTACTTTACTTGAACTTGATAGCTGCACTCCAGGTGGTTATAGAAATGAATATCCTTGTTCTAAAGGAATGCGCATGGCAGTAGCAAGTATTGAAGGAGTATGCTACATACACTCTCTGCATTCTGATGTTGAGAAAATAGATAGATGGATTGGTTGACTGACAGAAATATAGACAGATGGATAAATGGAATGATTTGGAAAATGTGGCAAAATATTAAAATTGGTGGATCTGACAGATTATCTATGGGTATAGGTGTTTGTTGGAGTTTGTATTGTAACTATCTGATAGTTTGAGATAATTAAAAACTAAAATGTCTTGTACAAAATAAGTAAGTCTCACCCTAATTGATCATCCCATTTATCTAGTAGAAATCCAATATGTCATTTTGGAGACCTCCTTGGCTTTCCTAACCCAATGGTTTCTTGGCAGAATGTTTGAAGAAAGCCTCTCTGGGCTTTCATTCACAATGTTTCCTGCAGTTCTCTTGCTTGCATGTCAGGTCCAAAAGTGAGAGTCAAGGACAAATGTTTGTACCTAGCAGTCTTCATGTATAGACTTCAAACTCTCTAGTTTAATGAAATCATTTCCCATGTTTCCTCAATTCCTCAAGGGAGGCCAGCACAGATATATATCTCACAGCAAACCAACTTTCTCCTTCCTTTTTTGAGGGAAAATATTTTCTTCTTGCTGCCTCTAGCATACCTGCATTAAAATTCAGCTCTAAGTAATATTGCCATACTGAAGGTGAACATGATTGAAAGGGGTTGTATAGAGCCATTTATCCCACCAGTTAACACTACTAATCCAAATAAATTCTTACATGAACTACTTCAATGGTATGAATCTTGTACAAAGAGTGTATAATATTGGGGTCTAGTGGGAAAACTACTATTGCATGTTATTAGCTGTTTGACAGGAAGACATCAACAGTACCACAGCAAAATCAGGGGTAAATATTTGGGGGAAGAGACAAGTGTTAAAGGGAGGTTTGCATTTTCTAGTTGTTGACAATGTATTTGTCAGTCATTTTTTTCTTGGGAGCAATAAAAATTGTCTAAAATTGAGAGTATTGATGGACTGTTGTCTTTAGACAATATACATTATGCTCAATGGTTAGAAGGAGCTGAAGGATGAACTGCCTTTGAAGTAAAATGGCAAATTGTGATATATACATAAGATCGAATATTATGCTGCTACAGAAAAGAATAAAGTGGTGAGGCATGCAACGTTGTGAATGAAACAGAGGGATATTATGTGATGCAAAATAAGCCAGAAACAAAAGAGCACATATTGGTTTCATTCAGAAAAATACTCATAAGAAAATTGGGTCCTAGATTGTAAGCTTTTATAGCAGTCACATTTAGTCCAAAGCAGTAATTGTTATTTCTAAATTTTGAGTGGCTGTGCTAAGTATGTATGAAGTGGTATTTCCCTGGAACTTTGGTTATCTGTGTGACTTTTAAGACTCAGGGTAGGAGTTATGCAGTTTTGAAGGTCAGCATTGCCACATACAACAACTGTTAAAGAAAATGAAAAAGAGATCAGGTTTCAATTAGACATAAGAATGAAGCTGATTGGGTGGGGACTAAGGTAAATCAGAATACAGGGATAAGGAAGACACTGAGTGTATTTTAGAACTTCACCCAGTCTGTGAGACCAAAGGAAGAGAGATTTATATTGCCCAGAACCTAAATTTTCTGTAGCACAAAATCTAACACAACCTGTCTGGGTAGATCATGTAAACAATCCAAACACAGGGAGCCCAGAATGGGAATGAGGGATAGTAATTCTGTATAGCCTAAAATGATGCCCTGATACACCCCAGAGTATGTCGAGCAGATCAACATACTGCTTTTTGTCAATCAAAAAGTACTGACAAGGTCCCTTGAGGAATGGGGGGAAAATATGGAACAATTAAACTTTACACCAGGGAACCCCCTGATTCTCTCTCAAACATTAGGGATTCCCAAGTCAATAGGCCATGCATTTGATCTTGAGGCTTGCTCTTATGAAGCTTATTACTTAAGTGAGAAGCTTAGCATCCCTGTAATTATGCCTAAGAGTTACTTCTGGAGGATATATTTTGTTGCTCAGACATGGCCTCTCTTTATCTAAGCCCAATTCTGCAAGTAAAATCATTACCTTCCCCAACATGGGACATGACATCCAGGGGTGAAAGTCTCCCTGGCAAACATGGAATATGACTCCCAGGGATGAGCCTGGCTCTGGCATCATGGGATCAGCAATGCCTTTCTGACCAAAAGAGGGAAAAGAATTGTAAGAAATAAGATGCCAGTGGTTGAGAGAGTTCAAATAGAGTTGAGAGACTAATCTGGGGCTACTGTTATACAAGCTTCAGCTAGATATTGCTACTATCATGATTTGTCAAACCCTAACCAAAACCATTCCTCCCAACCCTTAAGTACATCTAGGGTTTTATCTGAGATTCTACAAAGGTCCCACCCACTATGATTACTTTCCAGAAACCTGCAACCTCTAGATGGGATCCTAGGCTAGATAAGTCCTGAAACCCAGAGGGCCCAGTCCATTAGAATATAAACTAATTCCTTCCCCTTTCCCATATTATTGGCAGCCCTTTCCAACATGTAAAAGTTACAATTAGAATACCCCAACTACCCATTAAGATTCAGAGGACTACCAAAGAAGAAGGTTGAGTTATAACAGAGACAATAGGATTTGACAAATGAGGATGATTGCTGAATTATTATAGTGATATTTCTTTTAGTTTCCACTGTCTTCAAGCAGCTAGATGGTAAAATCTAAAACTGTGTAATTGTTACCCATACCAATCTCTTAAATCTGTTCTACAACCAGTTGTTGTGGTGTGCTTTGAAATTTATTGCTTTTTTGTATATGTGTTATATTTCACTATAAAAAAAATCTGTGAAATGAATATAGAACAATGGGACCCGATTTTTTATGCAAAGATAAAGACTTGAGCTTGCCTCTCTTAATTACTCCCAAATTGATCTATGCTTCCCACAGCTTCAGATTTGTTTTGGGCTTTCAATATTTCAAATGTAAAGTGGTTTGAGACTTTTGTAAAAGATGTTTTAAAACAAAACATGCCCCAAAAGTGTTAACAGTTGCTATAAAATTCAGTTATACTAGGCATTATACATATTAATATTTTGAAGTAATTAAGAAAAGAGAGACTGGGTTTCCTTCAGAACCAGTTTGAAAAAGAAATCCTGGAAACTTATACCTAGAGAACTTAATCTGAAGTTACAATGTGTTGTGAGCTTATGTGGATGAATTAACAATAGGAAAAGTTCATCTTTTCAGTGTAGAATATTGTGCTGGTTTGAAGCTGCTTTGTGCCCCAGGAAAGCCATGATTTTTAATCCTCACTCAATATTTGAAGGTAGGATCTTTTCAATTGTTTCTGTGGAGATGTGACTCACCCATTCAAGGTGAGGTTGCTTCCTGGAGCCCTTTAAAAGGGAACTGTTTTTGGAAAAAAGCTTCAGTGCTGACAAAGCCCACAGAGTTGGAGAACTTTGGAGATGCCAAAAGAAAATGCCCCCAGGGAAGCCTTATAAAATGAGGAGAGAGAGCTAGCAGACATCACCATGTGCCTTCCCAGCTGAAAGAGGTGTTCCAGATGGTATCAGACTTTCTGGAGCAAAGGTAACCTCTTTTTGGTTCCTTATTTTGGAAATTTTCATGGCCTTTCAAATGTAAACTTGCAACTTAATAAATTCCCCTTTTATAAATACATGGAATCTTGAATAGGGTGTGAGATCTTGTGGGTTTCTCCAGGCTAGTGTGATGACCAGATATATCCCAGAGTAATTTGGACAATGAATAAAAAAATGTTTGCAAAGTCACTTTGTGGGACTTGGTACAAGGAAGGAAATACTCAATTTCTCTATTTGGAGAATTCCTGATATTCTTGCAGGCAGTGGAGGCAACCAAATCAATAAGTTGGCCTTAATCTTGAGGTCTGCCCCTATGAAACTTATTTCTGCAAAAAATAGAAGTCTCATGATAATTATGCCTAAGAGTCACCCCCAGAGAATTTCTTTTGTTGCTCAGATGTGACCTCTCTCTCTAAGCCAACTGGCCCTCCAGCCTATGTGTGACATGACTCCCAGGGGTGTAAATCTTTCTGGCAATGTAGGAAAGAACTCCTGGGATGAGTCATGACCCGGCATCACCGGATTGAGAAAGCCTTCTTGATGAAAAGGGGAAAGAGAGAGAGATGAAACAAAGTTTCAGTGGCTGAGAAATTTCAAACAGAGATAAGAGGTTATCCTGGATAAACGTTATATAGATATAGATATCCCTTTTTGGGTTTATGGTGTGTTGGAGCAGCTAGAGGAAAGTACCTGAAATTGTTGAGATATGTTCCAGTACGCTTGGTTCTTAAATTGCATTATTGTACAATGATAATAGCTTTTGCAATGTGTCTATGTGATTGTGAAAACTTTGTGTCTGATGCTCCTTTTATCCAGGGTAGGAACAGATGAGTAAAAAAAAATGTGGATAAAAAATCAATAATAGGAGGGATAAGGGATATAACACGGGATAAAATAAATTGGCTAGATTGAAATACTAGTGGTCAATGAGAGGGAGGAGAAGGGGTATAAAATTCATATGAGTTTTTTCTCTTTTCTTTTTGTTTCTTTCCCTGGAGTAATGCATATATTTTAAAACTAATTATGGTAACGAGTACTCACAACTATCTGATAATACTGTGAGCCATTGATTGCACAACATGTATGGACTACATATGTGTGAAAATTTGAAGAATTCTCGCTGGCTTAGCTGGAGACCCAGGTTTGATTCCCATAGCCTGCCCATGCTCCCCTCCTGCCCCGCAAAAAAAAAAAGAAAAAAAAACATTCTGTTGCTGGTATATTGTATTCTGGCAGTTTTAACAAACTAAAACAGGTAGCATGCCTTTTGATTATGATTTCCATACCCTAATACTATCAGCAACAAGGAAAAAGACCATCAAAACAATATGCAACACATGCATATGCAAAAATATGCATAACGTGGAGGTACATACAGGGATTTGGAGAAGTTCAGTAGCCATTGGTCAGGTCAAGAAGTTTCTCAGCTTCAAATTCAATGTGAGAGGTTATAGCATGGGGATGTATAACAGTGGATCTTGTGGTTGACAATATCTGTGATTAAGTGAACAAATATCAAAATGTTCTTTCATGAACTAGAACAAATGTATGACACTATTTCAGGGAGTTAATAATAGAGGGGTATATGAGAAAAAATGTTCCTATTGCAAATGATGGACTATAGTTAGCAGCAATATTTTAATATTCTTTCATCAATAGTAACAAATGTACCACACAATACTATAGGTCAATAATAGGGGTAGATGGGGGCATGAGAAGATTTGGGTTTTCTTTTTTCTTTTTATATTTCTTCTGGAGTGCTAAAAATGTTTTAAAATTGATCATGAGGATGTGTGCACAATTATGTGATGATATTGTGAGTCACTGTACACTTCAGATAGTTTGTATGATGTGTGACTTTATCTCAATGACATTGCATTAAAAAAAAAATCAGCCTTACCCTTTTGAGCCATGGCTTGCAAACCCCCCATTTTCTACTAACCTTAGAGTTCTCTGCTGAAAATATTTAAACTTTCTGAAACAAAAAACATAGAATAAATACTTGAAATATAGGAAAATACTAAACATAATCTATTAATATTGTTATTTTATTATTAATATTTTAATTATCATATCCAATCAATTGCCAATGTTACTTGTAGTATTTCACATATGTAGGGAAAAAAATTGCTTGCAAATATCAATGTGGCAATGGGTTAAATTTTCCTGTGACCTTATCTTTTTACTGAATAGTATCTGTTTTGTGAGTTAACTCTAAGTCTACAAACAAATCACTTTCTATGCCAAAGAAGTGAAAAAAAAAATGCAAAACGACTTATAAAGATATCCGTATATTTTAGTACCCTTCTGCTGAATCTCAGTTTCTGTCTTAAATAGTCTTAAATATTTGCCTAATTAATATAATTATTGGGAAAATCAAAGAAAATGCTTGCATGCTCTTTTTAAATGTAAAAGATAATTAAATATATACTTACGAATAGTCTTTGCCTTAGAAAATCATTCAAGTTTATGTTCACCATACTATGTGACTAAATTTCTAAAATGATCATATTATTTTGTGTGATGAACCAACTTGATGATTATAGGCATATGAGGAGAAGATTAGAGCACTGAATGTAATTCAACCCTCGAATTCTGTTGATCTTGTGTTTTAAAAGTATATCTACTGTGAAAACAAAATTAGGAAATCCTTAGATTGCAGTACTAAAAGCAGTATAGTTTATATCTCATTTTTGATTGGATTGTTCATTATGGGGAGTTTTGCTTATGGCAAAACATTCAGTGTTTATCATTATTTAATTTTTTCTGCGTATTTATATGGGAAACAGCCAACATTTTTGATGACCAAGGCAAGATTAGCTGAAGAGAGGAATTAAAAATGTATGGGCTGAAAATTAAAAAGAAAACTGTCTATAAATTGGTATTGATATGCCTCTGCATGAACTAACATGTATTTCCAAGCAAAATAGCCCCAGAAATTGAGTTTCATATTAATTGATAGGTATGTTTCAAAGGCATTCGTTTCTGCCCTAAATAATTTTACAGAAAAATTAATCCCATTTAAAATGTGCATATTACTGATCTTACCTGCCATAACTTTCACTTGCTCAACATTTGGGGGTTTTAAGGAAGATTCAATATTTTATTGTACATATATGTGAAATAGTCGCAACCTGTTTCAAATGCTGATTTAATGTTCCATGGGTGGAAAATTTAACGAAAAGTTCCATTTGCAGTTATCTTTTTCAGGGGCAGAGAAATAACATTCAGATGTCTGCAAGCATCCTCAGAGCTCCACACGTGCATAGTAATGTGCTCATTTTAGAAGACGTCACAGGGTGTGTAAGACCGAGCAGCTTGCTCAGCAGGCACAGCCTCGTGCAGAACCCGTGCAGTCTGATTTTCCCCAGCAAGCTCATGTCTAACTCTCTGCTACAGCAGACCTTCTGTTATGCCCCCTTTAAAGAGAATATCAAAAAAGGTCCATATGTATATTTAAATATTTAGAATGTTATTTTGCTGTTAAAATTCCTCTTATGATATTAGGTAAACTTAGACTTTATAAAGATCAGAATGGTATTCTAAAAGCAAGGTTTATTTTATCTGTTAAATAGATAAAAATAATTTGGGAAGTTATTGATGTTGGTTCTCTGGGGAAAAAAATATATTACATAGTAGCTAGGACCAGATGCGGTTGATTTTAAGTTACCATCATGTTGACATATTTATGTATATTTAATAACAGAGAGCATTGCTTCTATTAAAAGTAAATAATAAGCATATAATAATAGCAATATAATAAATTAAAGGGGGCAGATAATACAAGGCACATATAGCCTATACAACAGTAACATATACGTGTATTCATAATTTTGCCTTTAATACAAGGGAAATATGTTTTCATTACATTCCACAATTCAGTGACAAACCATAACTTTATAAGTTTTTAAATTCTTTAACCAAACAGAGTAAGTAGCTATGAATAGAATTCAAACAGAAATGTGATCACAAACCAATCCATGCTAAATTACTTATACATGTAATGATGCTAATTTATTGAATTTCTGTATACGTGAATATAGGTTTATTCAATAGTCACCTTTTACCAGTTACTATATCACACCTAAGCAAAATCTTATTTGTTATTCTTGTGAAATACCCTAGTTGCTGAGCTGATCCCATAAATTCCAGAAAATATTCCTGTTTCTTTAACCCCAGGTGAGGTTATGTATTTAAAAAGTACTTTATATATATTAATCTTATATGTAATATTAATAGAAGAATGATCATTGGGCTTAATAGGTCCTAATAATAAAAGAATTAGAAAATGTGTATAGAATTTTGTTAACATGAATTTTCTATAATATTCTTCTATGATAAGCACTCCACTTTTAAATGGGAACGCAAAAATGTTTACATTTTTGGGAATTGAAATTCACATAGTCTTTACCCCTAAATTTTATTGCCAAAAATTAAGCCATCAATATATTTGCAAAAGTATACAATTGTATACATAAGAGGATATTCATTAGAATTTTACTGTGTTGGCGTAAGGATGAGGGATAAAACCAACCAAATGTCAATTTATAGGGGACTTACTAACTTTTCTTGCATTCATACAAGAAATTATTCTGGAAATGTTAAAAATGAGGCACTACAAACTCTGTACAGGCATAAAACTATATTAGAAAATAATAATATTATCTAAAATCATTTTTATGTAATTTGGGGAGAAGAACTTGTGAGGGTTAAGAAGCTGAGTGGTAATATTTATTTCCATTTCATATGTTAATAGATTGGTTCACTACTCCTGCTTGCGTCTGCACTAAATATATAACATTTTTATTTTAATCTCCAGAGTTATTATTGAGGATAATGGGTCACTTTAATAGCTTTCTTCATATGATCATTTATTTTAAAATTGAAAAATCGTTACTAAAAATACAGTGCCAGTTCAGGTAAAGCATTGTTTACATGAAAATGAGAGCACAGACATTTGTGTCAGCCTCTTATGGAATTCTGATTCAGCTCTGGAAGTTTGAAAACTATAAGATTATTCATCTATTTGGTATACATGAAATTTACAGGAAAGGAAAGGCTCATTTGCTTAATATTTTAGTCCTATCACCTAGGAAAAAATGAAATATTTTATGGATATCAAATATACTACTTATAGAAGTATAATGATTTTACAGATTTGAACAAAAATACCATTTTTACACAGAATAGTAGAACTCATTTCTATTCAACAGTTTTACCATCTGCTTGTCTTCCTCAAAATTCAGAGTTCAGATTTTTGCTTTACTAATTAAGCACTTTCTAATATTTAGAGAATTGAGTCCATTTCTGCAGTAGGTGGCATATATTAACATAATTTAGTGAAATTGAACTCTGTGTACAATTGTATTTCTACTGTCTTCAGTAATTTCTAAAGATATTTGCAATAACTTCATTAAAATTCTTTTGTGTAATGTTTGGGTTAATAATGACCTATAAAATTTTTTCTTGGTTTCAATGAATATATTCTTTAGTAAAGCTGAATTAACTATAAAAATCAATCTAAACTCCTAACAGCTCTCAATTGTTTTTGATAAAAGTAATTATCTATTCTGGCATGAACTGTGGAAGACCTTGGATTTATCTTACTTACAAGCAACAAGGCTAGTCTGTTAATATTCCTGGGTACTGGCAGAAGACACAAGGCCTCTGGGTCAGAGACAAATGATTTCACTCCTCAAGGCAAAAGTCATAGCTTGAGTTTCTTGTTTATGTTGTTTCCTGTGCTCCCCAAGACCTAAGGGGCAACACAGGTGAGCTGAAATAGACGGCTGCCATAAGTGGGCTGGGTTACAGGAGAGAAACTGGTGTGAATTGACAGAATCTATCACTTTTATTGCAAGCCTGAGCTTTAGTTGGAAGAAGATATTATATAATTCTTCATGGCTGCCCAATGTAAACACAACCCTGAGAAATGGCCTCTATAAAGAGAAGGTGAGGACTCTGCATTCTTGGCTTACCAGCAGGAATGCACAAGGTTATTCGGGGCCTTTTTCAGATTACCTCTCCCAACAAGTGTTATGTTTAAGTTAATTTTCACTTAGATTTTTCACTATAAGAGATGACCCACACAACGTTTAAAAGTGATATAAATGATGATTGACATAGATGAGTTTTAGCATTTTTGTATGTGTAATCTGTAATATAGCAGGTTGGAACTTAACTCATTTATGAATTCATTAAGAATAAATCAGAAAAAATTGTCACAAAAGAGAGTTTTTAACTGGTAAGAGAGTTGGGGAAGTTGCACTTTAAACCTTGTAGAGAACTGAAAGCAGTGACATATTATTTAAAATACTAAAGACAACCAAAGGCAAGGAAGCAGAGATTATGTCTAGAGATGCTAAAAGTATCATATGTCAATCAGATCTAGAGTTTGAAATAAATATACCATTCTGAAATGAAAAACTCTGAACTTTATCTAAAAATCAGGCTGAGAATTCAACGTAGGGAACTTGAGGACCCCCAAATCAGGAAAAATTAGATCTCTAAAAATTAGATCGGTAGGTTGGGTTCACATATGTGTTGAGGATGGGAAAGAAGAAAAGCTGTAGAAAGATGTAAAGATGAAGGGATAAAAGGATGTAAATAGAAACTATATAAGGCATTAATTAGAGAATAATTTCTGTGTTTTCTTTGCTCGGTTACATACAGTTTCCATTTCAATTCTTTCTGAAAAAGGAGAAATGTGAAAGATATACATTCTAATTCATAATGTCACTTGGTTAGCATCTCTCACCTCAGTTTCTCAATTGCTTGTGAAAAGGCTTATTAAAGACTGAAAAAATAATAAAGTGTTGCAACACTGAAAAGTAAGACTAACAAGAAACAAAATGCCAACATTCGTGTGATAATATAATTATATAAAAGGCAGAAGTGCTGGAATAATATAATCTTATTGAGAGTTTACTTAGTGAAACAGATTGCAAGAAAAATGTAGAAAGATTCTTTAGACTTCCTCATTTTGCCAAATTTATACAGAAACCTACCATTTTCACTAACCGTATTTCTGTGAGACACTGCAATGCTGTTTAACTTCCGCACTTCTATTTTCAAATAAAGTCAATTTATTTTAAATGCCACTTCAGAGGATGTGAAAACCTTGATCATCTCTAGCAGATTTCCAGAGACTGGCTACCCTGGGGACAAAACGTTTTAGGGAAAGTAACTTGTCAAGTGAAACACCTATGTTGGGGGAAGTTCTCAACAGTGTTTTTACATAGTTTGTTGCAGATATTGTTTAAGACTATCTTTGCAAGGCTGTATCTATCACAGATATCCTTAGAAAAACTTAAGTATGGCTGCCTTTGGTTTGGGGGAGAAAACAGAAATATTTCCTGATCAAGACAATAAAGCTGCCATCGGAGGAAAACGTTGGGCATATTTGCTAGCAGTCTCTTATGATATTTGTGGTTTTCTAAGTTTGGGTCCTCGGATGTGATGCAAACACAACTGCCCAGACTTCATCCCAGTAGAAACTGGGGGGAAAGAGGAACCAATACAAATGGGGAACCTGAGATTGCCTGCAGTGCCCTGAGAAGTAACTCTTCGTCCCTGACCCAGAAGTCAATTTTACAGTTGTCAAAAGGCTCTTAGCATTTGATCCCCTTTCTGAGTCTGCTCCTATTATCTTGTTCCCAGGGCCTTAGGAGAGAACAAAACTACATCTGGAGTAAACACAGCCCTTCTTTCAGAGATCTGTTTTTGGAGTCTGAGGAGAAGAACAGTACAGTTGAGGGTGCCCTGCCTTTCCAATGACACTACAGAAAGAGGAGAAGGGACGTGGTGTCAAATCTCCAAGGGGAGGTCTCAGATGCTGTGAAGGAGGAGGTGAAAGGGGATGATGTCTCCAAAGCTCTGGAACCCCTACCCTCAGGCTTGTGTCTGAATGCAGACTGCTAATTAGCTGAAGATGAATAATTCATGTTGGAGAGCAAATGAGGCACTCCCTTCCCAGTCCCACTGAGGACTTCCTGTGAGAGAGGAATGTCAGCTCAGTCCCTGAAGAGGTCATTGTTTGGAAAGGAGGATAGATGTATGACTCATGTCTGATTGCCCTGACGTTTTCCAAGAAAATTGCTGCGAGAAGAAATGAAAGGGTGGTGCAAGCGTGGCTCAGCTGTAGAATTCTAGCCTGTCGTACTGGAGACCCGGGTTCTATTCTTTGAGCCTGCACATGCAAAAACAAAACAAACAAACAAGCAAAAACCTTCCTTTGTGGAAAAAGAAAAGAAAAAGAAATGAAAATAATCATTACAAAAAATTGTTAAATGAGCTACTACTAAAGTTCACAACCCACAAAATCATACAGGTTAGCTAATTCTGAAAAAAGTTGAGAATTCTCTAGTGCAAAAACTTTCCTGAACGGTCAAATAAAGAGAAACAGCCAAATCTACATTTAAAAATAAAGTATCTCTGAGAATTAAACTGAAATATATAGCAAATATAAATGAGTTAAAAAGCCATCTCACTCAAAATATAGATGCAAAGTTGCCAGATGAAAACTAAAAATATATAGTACAGCAGAACCATTAATAAAATATAGTATATTATGACCAAGAGTGTTTAGTTCATGGGTAATCTATACTAGAAAAGGTATTGGCAATGTCTTATATAAGTAGATTAATAAAGAAATAAATAACAAACTTAATGATCAACTTCATAAATAAAGCACTTAGAAATTCTGTAGCCATTCCTGATAAGTACAAGAATCAAAATTTTTAAAAAATCAGAAAAGATATGTTTTACCAAATTCTAATAGCATTATTCTCATTTCATGGAAAAAATGGTTCATTCCCTTTAGCATACAAGTATGCATTACTGTCTTTCTCATGTTAAAATAAATAAAAGTGGGTAGCTGCCGTGGCTCAGCGGGCAGGGCTCTGACCTGCCGTGCTGGAGGTCTGGAGTTCGATCCCTGGTGCCTCCTGCCCATATGCAAATTTAAAAAAAATAAATAAATAAAATAAATAAAAGACATTTTGATCCTATTTCCTTTGACAGTTATAATTCTATTCTCTGCTTTCCTTTATAGCAATGCTTTTCAGGAGAGTTGTATTTCACCACCCATTCTCTCTTGACTTCTCTTCAATCAGCCTTTGCTACTATTCGTTACATAGAAAATATTCTTTGTAGAATCAGACTAAATCCCATGGTCAATCTTCATTATTCTTCTTCTTAATTCTCTGAAGCATTTGAACTGAATTGATCACTCTCTCTGTCCTATGTCATTGACTTCAAAGCCACCATGCATTCTGATTTTTCTCTCACATCAATGGATACTCTTTATAAATTCTTCACTGATTAATTCTTTTAGTCCTATCTCATAAATGCTGTAGTGTCCCAGGGTTTAGTCCTTGATCTTCTTGCTAGATCCTCAGGCTCTATTCTAGATGATTCATTTTCATGGTTTTACCAACCATCTATCTGCTAATAATTCTATAAGTTATAAATCCAAACTCAGGCTCTCTTCCAGATTCTAGGGTCATATATCCAGAGTTCTACCACAAGTATTCAATTATGGTTGAACTTATCATGACCCAAGCCATAATATTGTACTAGAACCTCTGTCTTTATATCCCATTATTTCACTTGTGGCACTCATTTGCTTAAGTAAAATCTTTGAACTTAATGGTGATTCCTTTCTCTCACACTCCAAGTCCAATACAGCAGCAAGTCTTCATTTAATTTACTTTCTAAATATTTCCTGAATTGAATTATTCTCACCCCAACCACCTCTGTGTAAACCACTGTAGTCAGAGTCAATGTGATCCCTGGTTTACTTGTTTCCACTATTACCTTCTCACACTGAACTGTGCACACAGTAGGGAGAGAGATCCTTTAAACGTGACAATCAGATTATGTCATTCCTTTCTCAAAACCCTTCATCCGCAACCTGTTACATTTGGAACAAAATGCAAACCTCTTTCTTGGGGGTCCTACATGACCTCTCCTGGCTTTGTATCTTAGGTCATCTCCTACTTCTCTTCTTCTAGTCACTTTCTCCAGCTTCCATCTGGCTAGAGGTGGGGAGTCCAGTTAGAAAACCACCAAGCATGAGTCTACTCATGGGTTCTGCATTTACAATGTCTGTCAATGTTTCTTCAACCTGCACTAGTCTCTCCCCCAATTTTTGCATGATTTCCTCACTTCTTTCTAGCGGCTGCTCAAGCATCTTGTCAGAAACCTTCCCTTATAATCATAAATAAGACATGACCTTCCTCTGTATTATTCTCTGATTCCTGTTACGGCTTTACTGTTTGTTCAATATCTGATAATATAATACAAATTAGTTAATACCACACATGCCCACAGCACTGAAAAATTGTGAGAGCAGATTCGTCACCCTTTTTCACCCCTCTATTCCCATTGCTCACACAATGACTGACAACATATTAATTGCTCAAAAAACATGCCAAATACATAAGTTAAGTAGGAGATTAAGACAAGGGTCAGGTCAGATAGAAATATGATATGGGGCTCAGTTTTTATTTGAAATGTACTGAAAACTACTGCAAAATTTGAGCAGATTTCAGACATAGTTCGATTTTTTATTTGAAATGCTCGCTCTGGAAATTTTTGAGAATTCACTTTAAAAGGAGGAAAAATAGAGATAAGAAGAACAGTTATTAAGTTAATTTAGTGAATTGTGATATTTATTTTATTTGGAAAAATTAACATTTATGATTTTTTTACATTAAAATAGGATGACTTCAAAATGGTTTAAGGAATTAAATCTCAAGTGCAAAACCATAAAAGATTCAAAGAAAATATTTGTAAATGTTTTAATACACTCATAGTAAGAAGGGGCTCTTTAAGAAGGGCATCAAAGATTAAAAAGAGTAAAGTCTGATATATTTGGTTAATTAAAAATTCAAAACTTCTATATGATTAAATTTCACCATACAGTAAGATAAAAGGCAAATAACCTAGGTGAAAACAATTAGAATGTGTAGAATAAAAGCAGTTGGTTTTGTAAACATATTAAAATACCTTACTTATTTTATTAATTATTTATATGCCAATAGGAAAACAATTGGGGCAAATTACAAAATTAATTTAAATACAAGGCTTTCATAGTCATATGCAAATTATATTAA
>PVIY010037448.1:0-24649 GCA_004026745.1 Myrmecophaga tridactyla
TTCTGGGCAGTCTCTTTTTGTGGCGGGAGCTGCAAGAGATGCCGCTGTCACTGATTGAGGGCTGGCAGCTCTTCCTGGCGGCGCTAGCACAGGGTGTGCTGGAGCACTATACCTATGGCGCCCTCCTCTTCCCTCTGTTGTCCCTTGGCCTCTACCCCTGCTGGCTCCTCTTTTGGAACGTGCTCTTCTGGAAGTGACATCCACTTGCTCTGGACCTGCAGCCAGAGGCTCCAGGCCCCCATCCCTCTTCCTCTTCCTGGGAAATAAACGGGAGTTTTCAGTCACTCTTTGGGATCCTGCTCACTGTGCATGAGGGGCCCAGAACATTGGGACAAGAAGCCGCATCTTGCAGGAATGAGGTATTCCTGCCTCTTTTCCCTGAAGGTGTGTGCAGGGACCCCACAGACCACAGATGCCCTTGCTCAGCTGCTGGGGTGGCATCTCTGGCCAGGTGCAGCACTGCTGAGGGGTAAGGGACACTGAACTGCATAGCCTCGGGAATAGGAAAGCCTCAGACCCCAGGGCATGGACCCTGAAAGGCCACTGTTCAGACCTGTCCTCACCAACCACATGCCATAGTGGTCCTGGGGGTCTGCTTGGGCTTGGAGGTCTCCGTG
Organism: Myrmecophaga tridactyla; assembly: GCA_004026745.1. Lineage (NCBI taxonomy): Eukaryota > Metazoa > Chordata > Mammalia > Pilosa > Myrmecophagidae > Myrmecophaga > Myrmecophaga tridactyla. Next base: position 618 of record PVIY010037448.1, read on the forward strand.
CATGGCTGCCTCCTACAAGGTACAGTGCTGGTGAAGAGGCTTTGAGGACAGGAAGTCATGGACTCATGGGCCTGAGGGAAGCTAAGTACCCAGGGACTGGCAGTTGCAGAAGGCTATCTTCACTGCTAGGGACTGAGCAGCAGAGGCAGCCTGGTGGGACCTGGTGTCTGTAGAGGAGGCCCAGGGCCACAGGCTGTGTGGAGGGGACAGCTGAAGCCACAGCCTTGGTGTGAGGTTGGGCCCTGACCCAGCCTCCTTAGAGCAGAACTAAAGGAATAGGTGCCCAGGCAAGGAGGGGCAGACTGTGGAGCCCACCCAGTGTCACCCAGGCAGTGTGGCTGGCACTGGAGTTGTCAGCCCCAAAGGCAGCAGGGCTGGGAGCTCCTGAGCCTGGGAGGGCATTGGACCAGCACAAAGAAATCTTCACTTTGTTGGGCTGGGAGAGAAGCCATTTGCTACCACAGGCCGCTGAGGGGAACTGGACAATCAGCGCCCATTTGGAGAATGAGAAAGGCGTTGTGTGACCCTTTGGTGATGCCAGGGCCACATCAGAGACCCCAGTGGCATGACTCAGAGGCTTCTCGTCACAGGACACAGTGTCCCTGCCAATGCCATGTCAGCGTTAGGAATGAAGACAGGATGTGGCTCCAATCCCTGGAGAAGCCAGGAGGCTCTGTAGGAGTCCACTTGAAGGACTGGTGTCTCCTCCGGCACCACATCAGAATGTTGAGTACCCCTGGGGGTGAGAGACCCCCCCCATCACCCCCCCCCACTCCCCACTGTGGCCACACAGTTGGACAGCTGCTCTTTGGGGCCTTGCCTTGCTGGTTTTGCCTTGCCTTCCCATGGGAGGAGTCCCAGGCTAGAGGAGGGAGTTGGCTTGGCTGTACAATGGGGTGATCTCCTTTTTCTCAAGGGCCACTTTCTCCAGGGAGGAGATACAGGTAATCAGCAGCTGGTATTGTTGGGGTTCTGTGGCAAGGATCCCACTGTTTGGGGCAGCCCTGATAACTTGCCTGGATCAGCCCACTCATCCCCAAGGCTAGAGCCTCTCACGTCAGTTCTCTGATAAATAGACTGCCCCACCGGTTTTACCCCACATTCAGGGGACTGCTTCTCACCATTCTCCCCCCTGCCAAGTCAGGTACCACTCCTGGTTCTAAACCTTATAGGAACTTTTGTTCCATTATCTTTTCTGTTCTTTTTGCCTTTGTGGGATAACATTTGATACAAAATTCCGTTGTAGGTGTCTTAGTTTGTTCAGCTGTTCTCACAGACACCACATATGGTGTGGCTTAAACTACAGAAATTTATTGCCTCATGGCCTTGAGTCTAGAAGTCCAAAGTCTAGACACTGGTGAGGCTTGTTCCCTAAAGGCTCTGGCCTGCTTGCTGCGGGCATCCTTGGGGCTTTTGGTTTCCTTTCATATGACAAATGTCCTTTATATTCTGTGTTCCTGCTAACCCTGCCTCTCTCCCTGTGGCCCTCTCCAATTCTGGCTTCAAAATGTAGAAGGGATGAGGGTGTGGTTCTAAATGTTTTAATTTGGGGGAGGCAGAATCTGTTGCTTGTCCTCCAATAACCATTCTCTGCCTCCTTAGTCACAGAACCCCACATTTTGCTTGAGCACAGATCACCCAAAACAAACACCACGTTCCCAGGCTCCCAGGCAGCAAGGTGTAGCTATGACCAAGCTGTGGCCTAAAAGCTGACAGCAGACACCTCAGATGCAAATTCCAGGAAGAGCCCTCACCTAGCGAGGCTGTGCCCCTCCTTGCCCATCCCTCTTTCCTGCCGCTGGAATGTGGATGTGATGGGATGCGCCCACTCCCTGTAGCGGAGGGTTTACAAGTGAGTGTGTCGTCTTCGGCTGTGCCGCCTCCTGGACCGAGGGTCAAGTCTGTCTGCTGCTGATTTCGCAGAGGGAAGCGCGGCGCGGCCGGGTGCTGCTCCCTCCACGTTCCGCCCGGGCCCGGCTGAGGAGAGGCGGCAGCGGGAGGTTGGGAGGGTGTCAGGTGGAGAGCCGAGGGGCAGCAGGAGGAGCCGAGCGCTTGGGCCGGGAGGAAGCTCCAGGGGCGCAGGAGACACGGGGGTTGCGCGTCAGGGACCAAGCCCAAACTCTGCACTGTGGCCTCTCATTCATTCATCCGCTCAATCCTTCGGCGCACGGCCCCCTAGCCCCTCACCTGGCGGGTGGCAGCCGAGGAACCAGGACCTCCTCACTGGTAGAGGCGGAGGGGGGCGGGGCGAGTCCAGCAACTGATCCCGAGGACAGGTACGGGTTTTGGAGATGTGGGGTGCCCTGTGCTGCAGCCGCCGCGGGAGGAGAGCCGGAGGTGCAGCCGGGCCGGGGAGGGACGGCTGGAGGAGAGCTGGGGGTTCCGCCTTGGAGGTGAAAAGTTAAGAGTTGGCCTTGGGCTCGGGCTGTAGCACCCCTCCTCAGGCTTGCAGGGTCCCTTCTGCGGTCTCAGGAGAGCAGCTCCAACCCGCAGCACCCCCACCTCCTGAGCCGCCAATCCGGGTGCTCCCCTACCCTGCCTCCACCCACCTCCCCTTCGGGCTCCTCTCTTCTCCTCCAGGGTACTTCCCGCCCTCCTCGCAGAGGTTGCTGTGTCCAGCCTCTGGCTGCTGCTGGTGGGTGGGCTGGGGTGTGGTTGGGGCTCCTCTCTGCTGCCGGCCTCTTCAGAGCTGCTAACAGCCCCTAAGGTCTCACACAGGGCAGACCTGGCCTGGCATTCCAGGCTTTCACTTCAGCAGAAGCCCGTAGCCTTTAGGATAAACTCAGGCATTACCTGGTGTTCTAGTTTACTAGCTGCTGGAATGCAATACACCAGAAACGGAAAGCTTTTAAAATGGGAAATTTATTAAGTTGCAAGTTTACAGTTCTAAGCCCCTGATAATGTCCCAATTAAAGCAAGGCTATAGAAATGTCCAATGTAAGGCATCCAGGGAAAGACAGCTTGGTTCAAGAAGGCCGATGAAGTTCAGGGTTCCTCTCTCAACTGGAAAGGCACGTGGCAAACATGGTGGCATCTGCTAGCTTTCTCTCTAGGCTTCTTGCTTCATTAAGTTCCCCCAGGGGCATTTTTCCTTCTTCATCTCCAACTGGCTGCATGGGCTCTCTGCTTTTCTTGGCTCTGCTGCTCTTTCCAAAAAATGTTTCCTCTTTTTAAAGGATTCCAGTAAACGAATCAAGACCCACCTGGAATGGGTGGAGTCACAACTCCATAGAAACCATCTAATCAAAAATTACCACCCACAATTGGGTGGGTCACATCTCCATGGGAACAATCAAAAAGCTCCTAGCTAGCAATATTGAATGATGATAAAAGGACATGGCTTTTCTGGGGTCCACCACAGATTCAAACTGGCACATCTGTTCACCGAGGCCTGTGCCCACTCCTCCCCTTGAGCCCCACTTTGCACCCATCTTCTTTCAGTCCTCTCAGTTTAAGGGCCAGGACCCCACAGGGGCCCCCAGGCATCCCACATGGGCCCTTCCTTTGTCCCCACCCACCCCCCAACCCCTGCCTCCCACCCCCAGCCGACATAGCAGTAACCGCTGCAATCTAGCCTGTCTCATTCTCCCCACAAGATGTTCTTTTTTTTTTCCAAGTCCATCCAGCATTTAAGTGCCTAAAATATGCTGGACACGATACACAGCCATAAGAAAGCGGCTGAACCTCTCAGCCTTCAAGAACATGACAGATATAAACTTGGACAAACATTTTTAAATTCACATTGTTATAGGCTGACTTGCTCCCTTGGAAAGTCATGCGGGAGTCCTAACCTTCGGTGCCCATGGCAGTGGCCATATTTGGAGGTAAGCCACTGCAGATGGGATGGCCCAGACTCAGGCGAGACCATGTGCTCAGGAGGCCAAGCAGGAGCCTCCCCCACAGGACTCCGGGAGCAAGGCACTGCTGGCACCTTGATTTCACACTTCCAGCCTGCAGAGCTGTGAAAGAGGATATTTCTGCCATGTTAAGCCAGTCCTGGGAAACCAAGACACATACTGTAAACTTGACCACGTCAGGGTGTGCAGTCTGTGGGTTTAGCATCTTCACAAGTCCGTGCAGCTGCCACCACTGTCTAATCCCAGAACGTTCCCATCACCCCTAAAAGAATCCATACCATTAGCAGTCACTTTCTATTGCCCTCACCAACCCTGGTAATTTTGGACTTATCATTTTTCCTCTTGATCAGTCTAGCTAAAAGGTTTGTCAATTTTGTTGATCTTTTCAAAGAACCATCCTTTGGTTATTGCTGGGTTGTTTTTTTTTTCTCTATTATTTTTCTATTTTTATTTCACTAATTTCCACTCTGATTTTTATCATCTCTTCTTGTTCTGGATATAAATTTACTCTTCTTTTTCTAGTATTTTTAAGTCGGAAAGCTACATTAATGATTTAAGATCTTCTTTCTGTTAAACATAGGCATTTACAGCCCTAAACTTCCCTCAAAGTACTGCCTGCAGTGCATCCCATAAGTTTTGGTGTGCTGTGATATATTTCCAATTTACCTAAAGGTATTTAATATATATTCTTTGTGATTTCTGTTTTGACTCATCAGTTACTTAGGAGTGCCTGTTTAATTCCCATGTATTTGTGAATTTCCCAAATTTCCATCTGTTACTGATTTCTAATTTTGTTCTGTTGAAAAGAAAATACTTTGTATGATTTCAATAATTTTAAGTTTATTGGGACTTATTTTATGGCCCAAAATATCATCTATCTGGGAGAGCGTTCCACGTGACTTGAGGACGATGTGTACTCTGTTGTTGTGGATGAATGTTCTGTAGCTGTCTGCTCGGTCTGGTTGGTTTATAGCACTGTTCAAATCTTCTATTCTCCCTGCCAATCTTCTCTCTGGTTGTTCTCTTCCTTACTGAAAGTGGGGTATTGATGTCTCCAGCCATCACTGTAGAACTGTCTATATCTCCCTCAACATTGTCAGTTATTGCTTTATTTATTTTGGGCATCTGTTGTTAGATGCATATGTTTATAATTTTTATGTCTTTCTTAATATATTCACCCTTTCTTCAGTATAAAAGTATTTATTTGATTCTAGTAACAGTTTTCACCGTAAAGCCTACTTTATTAATATTAGTAAACTGCTCCAAATCTTCTGGTTACTGTTTGCGTGGTGAATCTTTTTCCAATCTTTTACATTCAACCCGTGTCTTTGACTCTAAGGCAGTTCTCTTGTATACAGCATATATTGGATCATGTTCTCTTATTATTTTTATCCATTCTGCCAAACTGTTTTTTTTTATTGGAGATTAATGTAGTCGGTGATAAGTAGGATTTACATCTGCTATTTTGCTATCTGTTTTCTATATGTCTTGCGTCTTTATTGTTCCTCAATTCCTCCATTACTGCCTCCTTTTGGGTTAGCATTTTCCTGGTGTACCATTTTGATTTCCTTATTGTTTCTTTTACTATATATTTTTTAGTCAATTTCTTAATGAGTGCCCTGGGGGGTATAATTAACATCTTGATTCATAATGATCTTATACAGATTAATACTAAATAAATTTCAATAGTATCCAAAACCTTGCTCCTATATAGTTCTTTTCCTGCTTCTTTATGATGTTATCGTTCCAAATAATGTCTTTATATATTGTGTGCCCGTCTACAATAGATTTATAGTTATTGCTTTATACACTTCTTTTAAATCAAATAGGGAAATAAAAGTTACAAACAAAACTATATTTATGCAATCTTTTATATTTACCTATGTAATCACCTTTACCGGGGGTCTAAGCTCCTAGCCCCTGTAGCAAAAGACCATAAACTGGATGACTTAAATAACAGAAATTAGGGCCTCATGGTTCCGCAGGTTAGAAGCCTGGCATCCGTGAGAGATAATCCTTCCATGTTTCTTTTCTCCTAGCTCTGGGGGTTTACTGGCCCTCCTTGGGTGTCATTCTCTGCCTCAGTTGCCACATAGCCTCTCCCCAGTGTCTGTGCACAAATGTCCTTCTCTAGTAAGGACACCAGTCCAGTCATACTGGATTAGGGCCCACCCCAATGCAGTTTGGCCTCATTTAACTTAGCTAATTCCACCTGAAATAACTCTGATTTCCCAAGGTTACTTTCTGAGGCCCTGAAGGTTAGAGATCGACATATCTATTTTGGGGAACACAACTCATTCCCAAACACTTGTGTTCTTTATTTCTTCACATGGATCCGAGTCACTCTGCAGTCTTGTCATGAAATCTAAGCGACTCCCTTTGGAGATGAAGGTGGTCACGGGGCGCTCACAGAAGCAAGAGGCCTGGAGAGGAAGCTGGTTGGCGTTGCCATATTCTCCGTGTGCCTTTCCGGTTGAGAGAAACCCTGAAATTCAACAACCTTCTTGAACCAAAGTATCTTTCCCTGGATGCCTTAGATCAGACATTTGTATAGACTTGCTTTTGGGCATTTCCACAGCCTTAGAACTGTAAACTAGAAACTTATTAAATTCCCCTTTTAAAAAACCATTCCAGTTCTGGTATATCACATTCTGGCAGCTAGCAAACTAGAACATCTAATATTAAAAACTTTTTTAAAAAACTGAAAAAAAAAATCTGAATGACTCCCTTCCATAATTCTTGGAAAACAGGGTGCCAGTGACAAATCCTCTCACTTTATCTGGGTATGTCTTAACCTCTCTTTTGTTCTTAGGAGATAGTGTGCCAGATATAGAATTTGTGGTTGACAGTTTTATTCTTTCAGCACTTGGTCCTCCTACTGCCTTCTGGCTTCCATGGTTTCTGATGAGAAATGGGCTGTTAGTCCTACTGAGCATCCCTTGTATGTGATCAGTGACTTCTCTCTTGCTGCTTTCAAGATCGTTTCTGTCTTTGGCCTTTGATTGTATTGATTATTTGTCTAGGTATTTCAGCTTTCTAAAGCTGCCAGAATGCAATATACCAGAAATGGATTGGCTTTTTCAAAAGGGATTTATTAAGTTACACATGTACAGTCCTAAGGGCATGAAAATGTCTGAGTTAAGGCATCCAGAGCAAGATACCTTGACTCTGAAGAAAGGCTGGTGGTGTCCAGGGTTTCTCTGTCACGTGGGAAAGCACATGGTGATGTCTGCTGTCCTTCTCTCTTGGCTTCTGGTTTCAAACAGCTCTCTGAGCTCCTATTTCCAATAACTCACTCTGAATGTTTGTGGTTCCTCATTTAGCTTCTCCAGGGCAAATGTGGAATTCATCTCTTGGCTTAACATCTCTAAACATCAGTGCATTGGTTCCATCTCTCTGCTGTCTCTCTCTCTCTTCATGAGCTCTTTTAAGGATGCCAATAAACTAATTAAGACCCCATCTCCATGAAATAATCTAATCAAAAGATCCCACCCATAATAAGTCTATACCCAAAAGATCAGATTTTAAAAGCATGGCTTTTCTGGGGTACATAAAAATTTCAAACCAGCACACTAATTGTGGATTTCTTTGGGCTTATTCTACTTGGAAATCATTGAGCTTCTTGGATATGTAGATTAATGTTCTCTATCAAATTTGGAAAGTTTTCAGCCATTATTTCTTCAAATATTTCTTCTGGGCCTTTCTATCCTAACTTTCTGGGACTCTAGTGACATTTATGCTGGTATATTGGATGGTGTCACACAGCCCTCTGGGGCTGTTTCCATTTTCATTCTTTTTTTTCCCCCTTTCTGTTCCATAGATGGGACGATCTCAATTGACTATCTTCCTGTTTACTGATTTTTTCTTCTGCCTGCTCAAATCTGTCCAACTCCTCTTATGACTTTTTATTTTCATTACTGTACTTTCGAACTCCAGTATTCTATGTGACTGTTTTATCATTTCTGTCTTATTACTGATATTCTCTGTTTGGTTAGTGTGGTGGTTTGGAGCTGTACATAGCCCAGCAAAATATGTTCTTTAAACCCATTGTAAGTAGGATCTTTTGATGAGGCTATTTCAGTTAAGGTGTGCCCCACCTGAATTAAGACAGGTCTTAATCCTATTGCTGGAGTCCTTCATAAGCAGAATGAAAATTAGACAGAGAAAGAGAATGCCACAGAGAGAGCAGCCAGAAGCTGAAATCAATGGAACCTAGAAGAGAATCAGAGATCAGGAGAGGTCGCCACATGCCTTGCCATGTGACAAGCTAAGGACCAAGGATTGCTGGCAACCAGCCCCAGAACGCCACAGTGTTCCAGGAGAAAGCATCCCTTGATGATGCCTTGTTTTGGAATTTCTCTTAGCCTCAAAACAGTGAGCTAATATGTTTCCATTATTTAAGACAAGCCATTACATGGTATTTGCTTGAGTAGCCCATGAAACCAAAAGACTAAGACCTCATTCTTTTATTTTCCTTCATTTCTTTACACATGGATTCTGTAGCTCTTTGAACATATATTTAAAGTGACTAATTTAAAGTCTTTGTCCCATATGTTCAAGATCTGGACTGGTTTCTTGTGATTGGTGTTTCTGTACTATTTATGGCCCATACCTTCTTGTGTGTATTTTCATGTTTCATAATTACTTGTTAAAAACTGAACATTTAACAAAATATGTGATAACTTTGGATATCAGGTTCTCTTCTCCCCTGGGTTTTGTTGTTGTTGCTGTTTGCTGTTGTTTATCTGGTGATTTTTCTCAACTAAATCTTCCAAGTCTTGTGTAGCCACTGAAGTCTATTTGGTTAGCCATACCAAACTCTGAAATTTGTTCTATTACTACTTGTTAAAACATACTTGGAAATGTATATATTTTTTGTATGTATGTTTCACAATTAAAAAATATTAAAAAAAATTTTTTTTTTAAATCCTGGAACTGATAATCTCGCAGTCTTTCTCTAAGGGCCCTGTGTGTGCACTGGCTCTAGCCTTCAGTGCCACCTTAGTCTTCACTTCCTGCTTGCCCAGAGCCTCAAGGTCAGCCAGAGGTGAAAATTTGGGGCTTTTTCAGGTCTTTTTGAGCTAGCATACTGCCTTACATATGTGTGTGACCTTTTATATTCCCAGGAACATGTTGGGCTTTTCAGAGCTCTGGGGACATCTAATTTCCAGATTTTCTTTTGCTATTTGGTTGGCCTGTTGTTTGTCCCAGCTAGTATCTATTGCCCCACTCGGCTACGGAGTTAAACGCTCGTCTGCCACTGCTTCTGACACTCCCAGGAAGAAGACTATTGACACTGGGTGAGCTTCCAGTTATCTTGGAAGTGGGGTCTACCACGGTGCACCAGACAGGATAAATAATGGCAATTTTGGTTTTTTTTGCAAATGAAGTCTGTTTTTGTCCCTCCTGTACCAGGAATGCAGGCTGTTATTTTTCATGGTTTCCAGTGAGCTGGAGAGTTGGGATGGAACTAGGAAAAGTTAAGCCTTCGCAAAGCTTTCTATTCTTACCAAGACTCAATTTTGTGTTGTTTTGTTTTTAAGAATAAACACTTCCCCGGATGCTGCAAACCTTTAAACTCCCAAGTTCTGAAAAAGCTGATTCTGGCCATTTACGCCAGTATTTTTGTTCTTTTATGGAGGGGTGAATTTTTGAATTTACTTACTCTTCCATTTCCCAGATTACAGACTACAATTTCTTCAGGGAACTTGGCTGCTCTGTTCGGGGTCTTTGCGGCTGTTTCAGGGCACAGTATATGCCTAATAAATCCTCGTCGTACTGATGAAGGAGAGGGCAGGGGTTAAGCCTGAAGGGGGGCCAACCTGCCCCTTGCGTGTGGGCTAGCACAGGGGGTACGGGTTGCAGACCTGAGGCCGCGCCGCCCTTTCTTTCTTGGAGCCAGGGCCCGCGTGCCGCCGAGGCGCACGTTAGGCAGCGGCCGACCGGACGGCTCTCTCCGCCGCATCCTGGAGGGTCCCGCCTGGCAGTGCCGACCCAGCAAGCACGCGGGGGTCTGGATGATGTCGCGGGTTTCGCGGTGGGAGCGCTCAGGCGTCGGAGGACGCCGGCCACCGGGAAGACCCGGCCGGCGGAGCAGGATAGGAACGCCACGGCGTTGTCACGGCAACTGGGCGACACGAACGCGAAGGCGTCCCGCCCAACCCTGGGTTTCCAATACAGCGCGCGCGCCCAAACCAGCCTACACCGCTGCGCGGGATTGCCGTCCTTCTGCGCAGGCCCCGCCTCCGTCCGCCCCAGCTCTCGCGAGGATTGGGCTTGGCGGCGCTCCGGGGCCGACGGGAGCGGCGGCCTCGCTGAAGAGGGCCAAGATGGCGGCGGCAGCGGCTTCGCTGCGCGGGGCGGTCCTGGGCCCACGAGGTGCAGGGCTCCCGGGCGCCCGGGCCCGGGGGCTGCTGTGTTGTGCGCGGCCCGGGCAGCTCCCGCTGCAGACGCCTCAGGTGAGCGCTCACCCGGGCCATGCCCGTTACACGGCCCCGTAGCCCCGTGAAGGTCACGGCGGGGAGGCTTCGGGCGCGGGCAGGAGCGGTCAGGCAACGACCTAGGAGCCCCGGCGCCCCTGCCGTGGCCAGACTCCGCGCTGCCCGCCCACTTTGGACACCCAGGAGCAGGGTCGGGCGCCAACTCCTCCCACCCGCCAGGGAGCCTGGTTCGAGGGTGGGGGGCGGCCGGGCGGGCTCGCTGCCGGGTCTGGGGGCTTTTCCTGAAGGGCGCGCCCCGGGCCCGCTCCCGTCTCTGGTTGTCCAGACTGGGTCACGTCCTCTAGTAATGCCAGTCTGACCTCGACCAAGCTGCTTGTGACCTTGGCCTGCCCCAGCTTCCTTGCTCACCTCGGCCCAGGATCCAAGAACATGCCTCACACTCCTCCTCAGGGTCGAATTCCGGTCCAGGAGTCCGCAGCGGATTTAGGAGGGTAGGGTAGGGTCTCCTGCTGCTCTCTGCGGAAGGTGACACTGCTGGGTGGGTGAGTGTAAGAGGTGGGCGCTGAGAGTCACACCCCAGGTGGAGTGGGCCTGTTCTGGCAGGCGCTGAGCGGGCCTCTTTCAGGCAGTGTTCTTGTCATCGAAGTCCGGCCTGTCCCGGGGTCGGAAAGTGATGCTGTCAGCCCTAGGCATGTTGGCTGCAGGGGGTGCGGGGCTGGCCGTGGCTCTGCATTCTGCCGTGAGTGCCAGTGACCTGGAGCTGCACCCTCCCAGCTATCCTTGGTCTCACCGTGGCCTCCTCTCCTCTCTGGACCACACCAGGTGTGCTGCTAGCTAGGGATGTTGGGAAATTTGGGGCGGCTTGGTTGGGGTGGAACCCTGGGCATTCCTAACCTTTCTTTTTTCCATCTCTGTCTAGCATCCGGAGGGGCTTCCAGGTATATAAGCAGGTATGTTCCTCCTGCCACAGTATGGACTATCTGGCTTATCGCCACCTAGTGGGCGTGTGCTACACAGAGGATGAAGCCAAGGCACTGGCTGAGGAGGTACAGGGCTTGGGCTATGGAGGATCCAGGGTTTGGGGCTCCCACTCTGGTGGACAGCAGGATTGTGATGGGACTCTTGGTGGCAGGTGGAGGTGCAGGACGGCCCCAACGAGGATGGGGAGATGTTCATGCGGCCAGGGAAGCTTTCAGACTATTTCCCAAAACCGTATCCCAACCCTGAGGCTGCTCGTGCTGCCAACAATGGGGCTTTGCCCCCTGACCTCAGCTACGTCGTGCGAGCTAGGTACGCGAGCCACCTGTGGCTTGGTGCTGGGGGTAGGGAGGAGGCGCTAATGCCTGCAGGTTCTGATGAGCTGCAGATCTTGGCTCCAGGCATGGTGGCGAGGACTACGTCTTCTCCCTGCTCACTGGCTACTGTGAGCCACCCACTGGAGTGTCACTGCGGGAAGGCCTCTACTTCAACCCTTTCTTCCCTGGCCAGGCCATCGGCATGGCACCTCCCATCTACAATGAAGTTTTAGAGTTTGATGATGGTAAGACTCTGGGCATGCTGTCTGTCCCTCTCATCAGCTTAGATGCTCACGGGCAGCTCCCACAACTAACTCTGTGTCTGGCATGGACCCATGTATGCATCCTCGAGTCTGCATCCCTTTGAAGCCTTTGGCAGGGGTTGTTCTCCTTTTGCTCCATGGAGGGGTGTGCTCTGAGGGCTGCCTCTGGTTGGGGCAAGTATAGACATCACTTGCCTGTCCTTGGCCAGGCACCCCAGCCACCATGTCCCAGGTAGCCAAGGATGTCTGCACCTTTTTGCGCTGGGCAGCTGAGCCAGAGCATGACCATCGCAAACGCATGGGACTCAAGGTGAGAGGGGTGGGCAAGGGACATGGTGGACATCAGACAGGGGCTGGGAGCTGGGCTGGGGCCCCTCTTCTTCCCCTCTCTTCTGACCTACCCTGCCTCCCAGATGTTGATGATGATGGGCTTGCTGCTACCCCTCCTCTATGCCATGAAACGGCACAAATGGTCAGTCCTCAAGAGCCGGAAACTGGCGTATCGGCCACCCAAGTGACCCTGCCCAGCGTATGCCTGCCATCCAACCTCAACAGGCCTTTGTACCCAGGAGACACCGGGCCTGGTCAGACCTCAAGGCCTGTGTGGCCAAGCTCCTCTTCCTTTGGGATAAGAGGGAGGGGGACAGGAGATCTGGCTATAGCTCCTGATTCTCCAGCACCCCCATCATGGGAATAAATTAAGTTTCTCAACATGTACACACCCTTGAGTTATTTTATGAAAGGATGAAGTTTGCAGGGGACCCTGGGACTAAGGCCCTTGCCTTTGTGATGCTCTGGGACATTGATGCAACATGACCCTGGACTAGTGGTTGGGGGAAAGTCCAGAAAGGACTGATCACTGACAGGACAGGAAGCAGACAGATGGCTGCTCAGAGGTGGCAATGTTCAGCAGGGAAGGGCATTTCCAGGCAGAGAAATTAAATGGCTTCCTGGGCTGGCCATGGCCCAGGAGCCTGACACCTGCTGGAATATGTCAGGTATCAGTATGGTGAGCCCTTTGGCATCCATCCTGTGGCCAGCATTTCAGCAAGGGATGATACCTAGTCACTAATTTGGGGTGCAGGATGGGGACTGGGGCAAGGCTCAAGCAATCTTCTCTGGGAAGTGTTGCCTGGAATGACTCCTAGAGGTGCCCTCCATGGAAAAGATTCATGTTGGGGAGGGACAGGGTAGAGGTGACTGGGTGTGTTATGTGGATGCCAGTGTTTGACATGAGAGGCACACTGCAGCAGTCCACAAGAGGCAGTGATACAGGGGCCAGTTTACACAGCAGTGAGAATCAGTGACAGGAGAGCCAAGAAGGCCTGGCCTCAGCAGTACTGGTCCAGGGCTGAGCCTCTTGACCTTTTCCTGCCTCTCCTAAAGGAATTAACACACCCACCTCCATTGTTAGTAAATGCAATGCTGACTAGAGCAACCCAGAACTGTACATACACTCCAGCTAAGGAAGGAGGACAGGGGTGCATGCTGGAAGGTGTAGGGACAGCCAGGATGTCATCTCTGCAGAATAGCACGCCAGGGGCAGTTCCACCCATTAGTGTCCCAACCCTTGCCTCAACCCCGAGGTCAGTGGCCAGGGGACCCAGTGCCATGCTCCTGTGAGCAGTGAATTTGGGGTCCAAGTCTACTCTCTAGTAACCGCCTGGGTGGGGGACACCCCACCTCTGCAACGTCCTTATCTACAGGGAATAAGTGGCCCTGAAACCTTGGCCAGGCCAGCTCTCTGTCCACCTGTGGCCCTGGTTGGCTGAGGATGGTTTGCATGAAGGCAAGCTGAAAGGCACTTGGCTGGCTCAGAAATATTTTTAATATTCCTTAGACTGTAGATCCCTCCCTTAGTCCTCCTGTTTGCAGTAGAGTCACAAGTGGTCCCCCGAGAGGTTCAAGAGGGAGTCTAGGGACCTCACACCTGGGAGGGATGGGCCATCCTCTCTCCTTGTGACCTGGCAAGGAGAGATGGGTCATTCCTGCTTGTTCTGCTGCCCTACCTCCCACCACCCCCACCCCACACCTCTGGTACCTTTGGTGGCTGCTGGGTAGAGGCGGTGGGAAGAGGGTCTGGAGTACACGGTCTCTGAGTGCTACACATCTCACAGCCAGGGCGGCTTGGGGCATTGATGAACGTGCAGGAGGGGCACGGCCATCCAGGCTGCAGAGGGGGGCTACTCTTCACTGACTCTTCTGCCCTCAGCCACCAAGCCCTGCCCCCACCCTGTCTAGTCTCTTGGCTCACCTGCAAGGAGCTAGGGAAGCTGGTGCTAGTCTTCTGGAGGGTTTGTGGCAGCCCCAGTGACTGGGAGAACAGGTGGCTTAGTTCCCCATCCATCTTGTGGGGGCACTGAAGGCTGCGTCCTGTGGCAGAGAGTAGGGTTCAGGGCTGACTCAAGCTACACCCCAGCCCCCTCACCCACCCTGACAGAGGACTGACCTGAGACTTTGTGAGGGGCTGACAGCAGGTAGAGGAAAGCAGGGTCCCCATCTCGCCGGACCCCATAGGAGGCAAGGCTGCGCTCAGGCATGCACAGGCACTGCCCAATGACCCAACGCTGCACGGCAGGTGGGAAGCCATACTCCAAGAACACCTGTGGCCAGAGCATCAGGACCAGGGTGGTGTCACCCCAACCACCCCTTCCAGCAGGGCTCCCCACATCCTGTGCTCACTTGGTCCTGAAGGGTTGCGATGGTGCAGTGGGGATGGACCTGCATTGCCACATGGGCTGAAGATGCAGCATCTTCCACCGTGACCTGTAACCTAAGCCAGAATATGGGTCAGTGGGACAGACTGGGGGACTGAGGAGAGCTGGAAAATCAGGGGGTGAGGCTGAAGGGCCTGGCCAAGCTCACCTGACAGGTCCCGGAGGAAAGTAGGCCTCTGGGAGCTGGACGCTGAGAGCTACCTGCTTGTGGGCCAGCACGGCAGCCACTCGGGCTGCGCCCTTCTCATCCCCACTGGCGATGGCCCGGGCCAGGCACCCCACCAGCTCTTCTGTGGGGAGAGGTAAGGCCAGCCATAAATACGGGGTACTGGCCATTTCCCCAAACCCCTTCAGCAACCTGCCCCTCCTCACCTTTCTCCTTCAAGTCTCCGGAGCTCCAAGGAGAATCTATCTCGAGTTGGGGTCCCTTGGGTGTGGGGGCTTCAGGAGGGCTGGGTGGGGAAACAGAGCACGTTTCTGGGCCCAAAGCTGGAGGTGGGTTGCTCCTACCTGGGAAGAAAGATGTGGGGTGGGCAGGTGGCCTCTTGTGATCTGGCTCCCCAACTCAGTTCAGCCCCTGGCCTCTGCCCTTTGGTTTTGAGTTTTCAGGTCTTTGCTTTGGACCTCCTTCATGCCAACATAGGCCAGAAACCACATGGGGCCCCAGTTCAAGCCATCTCTTCTCTCCCCATCACTGGCCCTTGCAAACTCCCTCCCAGGACCTTGCCCTGAGCCCTCTCCATGAATAGAGCAGCACTTGGTTCATCCTTGGGCTCTGGAGTCCTACTGGACCCCTTCTACTGCCCAGGCCCACCTGCCCCAATGCTCCACAAAGGCCAGGTCACTTCTCCTACTCTCTATAGGCCCTATCTGCCAGCAAGGGATTCCCACTCAGCTCAGAGCAAAAGCCAAGCAACCTCTCAGATGGGACCCTGCCCATCAGCCCCAGTGAGTGGGATGTCTATGCCCCTTTCTCTTGCCACCACCTTGAGCACAAAGCCATTCCAAATAAACCCTATGTATTTACTGCCTCCTTTCTGCAACTTCAGACAGGAGCATGCCTGCCATCTCCCTTTTTTACCTCCAGCTCAAGTCCTATTGTGGGAAAGGGCCCCACCCAGGGCAAACAGATCTTGGGATGCCCTTCAGCAGTCCCCCAGTTATCTGAAGTGTCTCCCCAGTAAAATAGTGCCAATCACCCAGTGCCAGTGCTTCTTCTGAGCCTCAAGTTGCCTGCATGTGCTCAAGCCAGCACCTCTGTACTTGCTGCTCCCTTGGCCCGGGGCTCATGCCAGAACCTTCCACTTTCACTCACTGTCGCTCCTCAGCGAGGCCTTGCCACCCTACCAGCCCCAGCAATCTCATCCCTCCACCTACATGAAAAATTTTATTTACTCATATTATACGTCTGCTTCCCCACCCCCACCCCCAGAAATGCAAGCTCCAAGAGGGCTGGGGTTTGAGGTCTTGTTCACTGTGGACTCACCAGCACCCAGGCACTGAATGCCATCTAGTAAATGGACAAATGAACTAGCAAAAAACCCTCTCTTGGACAGTTGAGCTGCTTGGGCCTCTGCTCTACTGTGCCATCTGGTTTTCTTCCTCATCTGCTCACGGGCTCTCTTTGCTTTCCCCACGGCACTGTCTGCATGCCCACATTCCCTTCGTTTCTCTCTCCTGGTAACCTCAGTTGGCCTTTTCAATTCCCAATCCATACCTTTCCAGCCTAGACTCTGCATGCCCTCCCAAATAGGACTTCATCTGGGTACCCTCCTACCTCTGGTCTTTCCATCTTTCTCAGCCTCAACCACTAATTCTTCCATCTGGCCAGTTCCATTTCTTCAGTATCTCTGGAAAAGTTTTTCTACTCCAGCTCTAGCTGCACCACCCCACCTGACTATGTAAGTTTCTACTAGCCTCAGCTTGTTACCTCCCCACTTGAAAACCCTCCCAGTGGTCTTGAGATCACTTGTTCTTCCCACCCAACCCTACACTGAGGCCCTGCTGCTTCTGCTCCCGCACAGTTTCTCTCTGGTTTGACACATCCTAGCTCCTTAATCTCTAACTCTTCTTCCTCCGGGGACTCTTCCCAGACCCCAGCAGGGGATGGGTAGGCCTGGCTTTCCCTGCTACAGCTCCCACCTAGGACCAGGGCCCTGACTGCTCTGGAGTTCTCTCTGAACAGCCATAGTCCCTTGCACAACAAATATCTGCTCCAGGCACTGACCATTCTGCCCCTCCGTGGTGGCACTTTGGATCAGGGCTGCCCACCGCTGAGCTTCTTGAGGGTTGGAGAAATGCAGGCTGAGGGCTCCAGGTCCTCCAGGTGGAGGCCGTAGCTCATGCTGGTTGGGGCTTAAGACGGTGTAGGAGATGGACTCCAAGGGCCACTCCAAGTTGATCTGAGAAAGGGGAAAAACAACGTTCAATAGTTTCCCCGACACCCCATGATAATCAAAGGAATGAGAGGTAACACAGTCCACTTACACTGTCCTAAGCCCCTTACGCACATTATCTTATGGAATCTACAAAAAGACCTATACAAATAAGTACCAGTATCATCTCCCTTTTACACTCGAGGAAATGGAAAGCGAGGCGAAGGAACTGCTCGATGTCTGACAAAAAGTGGAGTCTCGCGCGTCCCGCCGGGGCCTAGGTCGGCCCGGCCGCGCGCCCCGCCGCTCCCTACTCACCGCCCCGGGCCCCGCGCCCCGCAGTTCCAGTCGGAAGCACCCGGGCCGCTCGGGGTTCACGCTTAGTTGTAGCCTCCGCAGCTGCGCCTCGGCGCCCGGCCCATCGCCCAACGGCCTCACGGTGGCGTGTACAGCCAGGAGCACCGCGGCCGAGCCAGGGTCCGAGGCCGCCGCCGCACCGCCCGCCGGGGGCGCCATCTCCGGTCCAGCAGCGTTCGCGCCCTCCGAGTCCGCTTCCGTGCGCCGGGCCGCTGAGTGCCACCGCCGGCCGGAAACGGAGCCGTGAACTTGGGGTTCCGGGCACAGCCGGGGCGTAGGGGACCAGGAGGGGGGGTCGAGCAAAGCGAGCGTGGCGGGCCTGACTCGCCCGCTTTGCCCAGGGTGGAGACGGCGGGGTTGGGCAGAGCCCGTGCAGCGCGGCCGGGCGCTTCGCTGCGGCCTTGAGGCCAACCTGCGGGCCTATGTCACTGGAAGGAACCACGAGCCGGGCCTAGAAAGCGGGAGCCGCGCAAGAGTCAGTGTCCAGTCCCCGCCGCTGGCTCAGCTGGAGATGGGCATCGCCTTCAGGCGAAGCTCTGCCGCAAGTCGCCAGCCCCCGGGGCATCCCGCCGCCCCAGCCGCACGCTCAAGCAGAGACACTCTCCTAAGAGACTCGCGGCCCACGCCCCGTCCACGCAGCGCGCAAAATCTGCGAACCGCCTCTACGGAAACGACCGCCGCGGGGATAGAGCGGGCGCGGCCGCAGCCAATGAGCGCCAGCGGGAAGGCGTGTTCGTGGGGGCCGAGGGCAGTGACAGACAGACGCGCCAGCCAGTAGGAGCGGAAATAAGAATGAGCGGCGGATAATGTACCCAATAGCAACTCGAGCTCTGGACCCCGAAAGCTGGAGTGGACCATTCAGGGGAGTGGGCCGGGCCTTGCGGACGCTTGTTGTTGTCCGGCCGAAGGAGGCGGAGGTCGCTCGCTTGCTCGGTCGCCGGGGCTATCTGTGGCGGTCGGCGGGCAGGTCGGTCGGGAGAGGCGTGCGCTGTTCAGGGGGGGCGAGGCTATGTCGCGGTGGCAGTCCCGATGGGCCGGCCGGGCCGGGAGTAACGGGACGTCGCCGCGGAGCTTCTTCCCCCGGATACAGTGCGGCCAGAGTGGAGGTCGCGGCGCCGCTCTCCGGACCTGAGGAGCCCGCTCTGCCCGCAGCCGCAGCACCTACTGCCTTCGCACCGGCACCATTGCCGCCCTACCGGGCTCGGCCCAGCCAAACAGGTAGGCGTCCGCCCTGTGCCGGGCCGCTGTCTCCGGCCGTCGGGACCACAGTCCCCAGCAGGCCTCGCGCCAGTGCGCGTGCGCTCTTTCGGGCGCACTGCTTCCGGGGACTTGTAGTTCCACCGCGGCCAGGTCGGGCTTCCCCCAGCCCTGGCGGCCGGCCCTGCCCCGTGGGGCCTCCCTTCACTCCTTGGCGTCCTTGCGGAGAAGAACGGTGGCGCCCCTGGGTTTCCTCTGTTCCTCTTCGGAAAGCAGCCAATAGAGCAGTGAAGTGCACTTGGTGCAGGTGACTGCAAGCCGGGAGCCCCAAGCGTCCTAATTCTTAACCTGGAAGGGCGTTTCTGCTCTGGCTGCGGATCTCAACCCGACCCAAGGGGTACTGCGGAACGCATATCCCTAAGCCGACTCTGTGTGACCCTCATGGTGTGTGTGGGTTCTTCTGACCTAAGGGGTGGCATTGAGGGCAAGACTAAACCAGCAATCCCAAGATTCCTGGTGCCCTTTGAAAGCCTGAACCCAGAACTCACGGGAAGTTTAGGGGGTGTGGCTTACCTGGTGCCCGCACTTATCACTAGCCTCAGGTAGCAGGATCTCATCATTTCTCTGACCAGGGCTCCACAGCAGGCTGAGGGAGGGGTGTGCATCCTTGAAGCATGGGCAGGGGTAGATCCAGCTTGTTTATGCATCTACACTCACTGGAGAAGGAGTCCCACATGGCCAGGTATCCATAGCCCGCTCACCCACCCCCAGGCACCACTAGCTCCTGTGGCACCCAGACCCCCCCCACCCCACCCCCATCAAGGACCATGAAGCTGTTGGAGAACTCCAGCTTTGAGGCCATCAACTCGCAGCTGACTGTGGAAACAGGAGATGCCCACATCATTGGGAGGTGAGGCTGGGGCTTCCCAGAGAGACACTCTGTCCTGACCCCTGAATTGAGTGGGTGGGGGTGCGCCATGTCCCACCTGTGTTTCTGCAGGATTGAAAGTTACTCATGTAAGATGGCGGGAGATGACAAGCACATGTTCAAGCAGTTCTGCCAGGAGGGCCAGCCACATGTGCTGGAGGCCCTGTCCCCACCCCAGACCTCAGGCCTCAGCCCCAGCAGGTGAGCCAGGGTGGGGCCTGCCAGTGGGATGATTGTGGAACTGAGGCATACAGGGCTGGGCTGACAGTCTTTCCATACAGACTAAGCAAGAGCCAAGGAGGTGAGGATGAGGGCCCCCTCAGTGACAAGTGCAGCCGTAAGACTCTCTTCTACCTGATTGCAACTCTCAACGAATCCTTCCGGCCTGATTATGACTTCAGCGCAGCCCGCAGCCATGAGTTCAGCCGGGAACCCAGTCTCAGCTGGGTGAGGGGGTCGGAGAAAGAGACTGTGGCCCCACAGCCATCCCCACTGCATGCCCCCCACCCTGGTGGCCCCTGGGCTCCCACCCAGTCCATTAGTGCTGCCCTGGGTCCCTGCCACTCCTAAATGTGACCCACCTTAGGTGGTGAATGCAGTCAACTGCAGTCTCTTCTCGGCTGTGCGGGAGGACTTCAAGGCCCTGAAACCGCAGTTGTGGAATGCAGTGGATGAGGAGATCTGCCTGGCCGAATGTGACATCTACAGGTGGGCCAGTGTCCTTGCAGGGAGACTCCAGGTGGGGTGGCACTTTGGGGCCTCATGCCACCTCTTACCCATACTTCCCAGTTACAACCCAGACTTGGACTCAGACCCCTTCGGGGAGGATGGGAGTCTCTGGTCCTTCAACTACTTCTTCTACAACAAGCGGCTCAAGCGGATTGTTTTCTTCAGCTGCCGCTCCATCAGGTGGGCCCCCTCAGTGCCCCATGGGGCCCACACACCATTCCCCCCACCACCCCCATTCTCCCCACCTTGCTCCCCAACTTTGTCTTAGGTCATCCTCCCTGGGTCCCTCAGGGACCAGTGGCAGCCTGGGGTCGGGTGATCCAAAGATCGATGCTCCCTTCTCCCCCAGTGGCTCCACTTATACACGCTCGGAGGTGGGCAACGAGCTGGACATGGAGTTGGGAGAAGAGGAGGAGGAAGAGGATGAGGAGGAACGTGGAGGCTCAGGCCGTGAAGGTGGGCCCGAGGAGACCAGCACCATTGAGGAGGACAGGTGTGTGATGGTGGCCATGGCCCAGCTTCCCAAGGTGGGTGGACATGGTGGGTCCTTCTGCCTGGTCTCCTGGTTGTGGCTTCTCAAGGGCCTTTGTACCAACCTTTGCCCAGGGTCCAGGTGATCTGCATGTGAGAAGGAGGAACGGAGGCCCCAGCTTCATCCAGCCCCAATTGATGCCTGGACCTGCCTGCCTGTCTGAGGGGCCCCAGGGCCTCCCCCACTGCTGGCCAGAGCCTATTGCTGCCACAGCCATGGCACCACCCGAGGCCTCGCCCACTGAGCCATTGGGCTCCAGCCTGTGACTGTCCACCTAACCTCTCCCCCTCAGGCCCCTGCTGCCCATACTGCGGCTGGACTGGACAGCAGGGGCCTGGTAAGAGGGAGCCTGCCCAAAGGAACTGCAGGAGGCAGGGTCAGCTGGACCACAGAGTTTATTTTTGTATTTTATACTGGCAAGGCCTGGCCCTTCACACTCCCACCTTGGGGTTCGGCGGTCAGAGACCCAGCAAGGAGACCCCAGTGGTCTGCGGAGCTTGGGCCGGACACTGACACCCACCTATACACCCCCCTCCCAACCTCACCTGCCCGGCCGCGTGCACTGAGTGTCACTTTGCTGCAGCTCGTTTGTTTCCAATAAAAGTTTCTGTGATTTAGCGCTGTTCTGGGGTGGTATGGTAAGGGGCGGGGCGGGCGTCAGGGGCGGGGCCAGCGGCGTCAGGTATCTTAGCAACGGCCCGCCTGGACGGTTTCAGCAGCTGTTGGGCTGCCTGGACCCGCAGCAGCCCCCATGGAGTCGGAATTGTCGGATGCAGCCAACCCCTTTTCAGGCGAAAGCGACAACTTGGCTCTGGAAACAGACCTATACGACACGGGTGTCTATGAGGTCCCGGACCCCGGGTTGCTCAAGGAGAAGAATGGTGAGGCGGCCTGGCTTTGCCCCACGCATGTTGCTCCCAAAGCAGGGAAGCCGGCCTAGGTGCAGACTCCATCCCCGCGCGTCCACCGCACTCTGAGCAGGCCCTTGACCTGGCAATGGCCGCGGGGGATTCCCCAGTGTTGACGAGGACCACGCACTAATGGCTTCCGCCACCCATCTGCAGAGGCATCGTTTTCGGAGACGCAGCAGGCCCTGCACTATTTCGCGACGCACCCGCAGTGGCGCATGATGACCGTGCGAGCCCGAGCCCGCCAGCTGTGGTTGCTGCTGCGCACAGGGCTCCATGGCATTGTGGAAAAGGTGTGGCCAGGCCCTTCCCTCAGGAGTTCCCAGCACGTTCCTGTCTCCCAGTCCCCTGCCTGACTGCAGGTCTGCTCATCCTGGCCCGCAGGAAAAGAGAGCCGAGCTGCACGTGGCATGCTTGACGCACGGGCTGGAACCGCTGCGTCGCCTAGAATTGGCCGCAGGGCTCCGCTCCGTGGCCCAGGACCCGGCGGGCGGTCGCTTGGTGGTGCTGGATGGGGCGGGCCGCCTGCACCTGCACAGAGAGGACGGCTGGGCACGCGAGAAACTGCTGGCCCCCGTCGCGCTTACAGGGCTGGTGACCGTCCCGGGCTCACTGGGCGACGTGGGTCGCTTTGTAGGGTGGGGCCCCGTAGGGCTTGCCATATTAGGGACCGATCTCAGACTGTTGTGGCTGAGCGAGCCCAGGGCGGGCAGGGAGCAAGGCTGCGAGCCCATCTGCTGCTTGCTAGTGCCCCAGGCCGGGCTGTTGCTTGTGGCCGAGGCGGGCGGCAGCATTGCACTCTGGAGGTTCCGGTCAGGGTCTCGCCGCCTGATGCCGTGCGGGGTTCCGCTGCAGCTGCCGTGGAGCCCCGCGGGTCCGCTGAGCCGCCTGGCTCTGGGACCTGTGCGGTCCCACCACGCCCCGCGCTGCTTCGCGGCCTATGGCGCGGCAGTGCTCACCTTGGATCTGCACGCCTGGGCTCTCGTAGATGTGCGGCGCGATTTGCACAAAACGTGAGGATGGTAGGGGGCTCGGGGACGCCAGGGGATGTTGATGGGCAGGCACAAGTTATGGGGGCAGCCGGTCACGACAGCAGAACGGGTGCACATGCCGGGCATAGGGAGGGGTGGGAGCGGCTATGCTGAGTCTGCCGGGCCTCCCCCACCCCAGCACCATCTCCGACCTGGCGTACTGTGAGGCGGTGGAGGCCATGGTGACGGCTTCCCGGGACAGCACGGTGAAGGTGTGGGAGGCCAACTGGCAGATCCGGATGGTATTCGTGGGCCACGGAGGTGCGCCATGCCCCAGCGGCTCTTGAGGCCTGTTCTCCCCTACCCAGGCGCAGGCGTCTGCCTTCAAGAGCCCTGGGCTTGTCTGGGACTCCCAGACCGCTCTGATCACGCTCCTCTGCGTGGGCAGCAACCGGGCTGCTGGCCCCACCCCCTTCCCCTTCCCTTCGCCCCCGCGCGCCCGTGTGACCGGCGCCCCTCCCGCAGGCCCGGTGACCGCTATAGCCGTGCTCCCAAACACGGCTCTGGTGCTGTCCGCCTCGCAGGACGGAACGCTGCGCACGTGGGACCTGCAGGCAGCGGCACAGGTGGGCGAGGTGGCGCGCTGCTCCTGGGACGTGGGGGACCTGACGTCCAGGCGAGTGAGCCGCCTGCTGGCGCCCGCCAGGCCGGGCTGGCCGGTGCTCTCGCTGAGCGCGAGCGCGGTGGAACTGTGGCGAGTGCGCGAGCTCTACTCGCCTTTGGCGCAGCTGCCGGCGCCTGTGCTCCATCTGCACCTGGCGCCGCCGCTGCCAGCGCCTGCGTCCCCGCCGCTGCCCACGCGCCTCGTGTGCGCGTGCGCCGACGGCTCCGTATGCCTGGTATCGGCCTCCACCGGGCACATGGTGTGCGCTCTGCTGCTCGGGTCCGAGGACTGCGCGGCCGCGGTGGCCTACTGCCTGCCGCGCGAGGTGCTGTGGCTACTGACGCGCTCTGGGCACCTGGTGCGCGCCAATGCGGCGTGCTGTCCCATGCGCGTGCTGCACCGCGTCTGCCCGCCGCCGGCTCCGGCCCCGCGGCCCTGCTGCCTGCACCTGTACAGCCATCTCACGGACCCCGCGAGCGCGCGCGCCTCCTGGGAGCTTGTATGCCAGCATGGGGGCGAACTGGACCGCAGCGACGCGGCCGGGGCCTGGAAGGACAAGAATCGGTGGGCGTCAGAGCTGGCGAGGGCCGGACGGCCGGGCGGGGTAGCTGAGCCTGCGCCAACGGGCTCCTCTAACCTCCGCAGGTACCTGCCGGTGGTGGGGTGCACGGACGGTGCGCTGCTGGTACTCGACTGGCGCTCGTCGCAGACCGTCTTCCACACGGAGGCGCACAGCCCGGGCCCTGTCACTGCTATTGCGTCCACCTGGAACTGCGTCGTGTCTTCGGGTAAGTTTCCC
>PVIY010037449.1:0-24655 GCA_004026745.1 Myrmecophaga tridactyla
TGTGAATTGCTGAGTGTATGTGTTGGTAATGTTTGTGTTTCTTGTAATTTTTTTAATTAATAAAAAATTTTTAAAAAGAAACAGCGTAAGGATAGACATATAGACTAATGGAATAGAATAAGAGCTCAGAAATAACTCCTCACATCTATAATCAATTGATTTTCTACAAAGGCACCAACAACATTCAATGGGGATAAAACAGCCTCTTCAACAAATGGTGATGGGAAAACTGGATATCCACATGCAAAAGAATGAAGCTGAACCTTATATTATGTAAAAAATTAACTCACAATAGATGAAAGGAGTGCAAGGGTAGTTCAGTGGTAGAATTCTAGCCCGCCATGCAGCAGTGTTCAATTCCTGGCCTATGCACATCCCCAAAAAACAAACAGGAAAACAAACAAAAAACCAAACAAAAGTTCCACAAATATTGCTGCAATAACAGGATATTCACATAGAAAAAGAAAGAAATGTTACCCCTGCCATACAGCATGCAAAAAATAATAATAATAAATAGATTAAAGACCTAAATTTAAGAGCTAAAACCATAAAACTCTTAGATGAAAATATAGATACAAACCTAGACAAATTTGGATTGGCAATGGTTTCTTAAATACAATGCCCAGAAAATAAAAATCTATTTGCAAAATCCCCTTGGGGAACTGGGGAGAAAGAAGGAAATATGAAAATTCCCCATCTGGGGAATTCATGATATTTTCACAGGCAGTGGGGACAACCAATTTAATAGGCTGAGCCCTCGATCTTGAGGCTTGCCCCTATGAAACTTATTCCTGCAAAGGAGAAGCTAAACCTACTTATAACTATGCCTTAGAGTCACACCCAGAGAATCTCTTTTGTTGCTCAGATGTGGCCAATCTCTTTAAGCCCACTTGGCAGGTGAACTCGCTGTTCTTTCCCCTCTATGGTACCTGGCTCCTAGGGGTTTAAAACCCTCTGTCAACATGCGACATTACTCCCAGGGATGAGCCGGGACCCAGCATCATGGGATTGAGAAAGCCTTCATAACCAAAAGGGGGAAGAGAGAAATGAGACAAAATAAAGTTTCTGTGACTGAGAGATTTCACACAGTCAAGAGGTTATCCTGGAGGTTATTCTTATGCATTATGTAGATATCCCTTTTTAGTTTGTGGTGTATTGGAGTGGCTAGAGGGAAGTACCTGAAACTGTTGAACTGTATTCTAGTAGTCTTGATTCTGGAAGACAATTGTATAACTATATAGCTCTTACAATGTGACTGTGTGATTGTGAAAACCTTGTGGCTGATGGTTCCTTTATCCAGGGTATGGGCAGATGAGTGAAAAAATAAGGACAAAAAATAAGTAAATAATGAGGGGTAGGGTGGGATAAGGGTTTAAAAAGTTGGGTAGATTTCAATACTAGTGGTCAATGAGAGGGAGGGGTAAGGGGTTATGGGATGTATTTTTTTTTTTTCTGGAGTGATGCAAATGTTCTAAAAACTATCATGGTGATGAATACACAACTATGTGATGATACTGTGAGCCATTGATTGTATACTTTCGATGAACTGTATGGTGCATGAAGATATCTCAATAAAAATTAAAAAAAAAATATGCTGCCCTTGGGCAGCCACAATGGCTTAGCAGGCAGAGTTCTCGGCTGCCATGCTGAAGACCCAGGTTTGATTCCTGGCACCTGCCCGTGCAAAAAAAAAAAAAAAAAAAAAAAAAAAAAAAAAAAAAAAAAAAAAAAAAAAAAAAAAAAAAAAAAAAAAAAAAGCTGTCCAAAGCAATAATTTGGAAATCATATTTCATATTTCTGATAAGCATTTAAGATGTGGAATCTATAAAGAACTACAACTCAACAACAAAAAGACAAAAAATAAACTTAAAAATGAGCAAAGAACTTTTATAGATATTTCTCCAAAGAAGATATACAAAATGGCCAATAAGCACATGAAAATATGTTCAGCATCATTAGTCACTAGGGAAATGCAAATCAAAACCACAATGCAAATCAAAACGCACACCCATTAGGATGGTTATTACTTTTTTTTAATGGAAAATCAGTTTTGAGGAGGGTTAGAGAAATTGGAGACCTTGTGCATTTCTGGTGGGAATGTAAAGTGGTACAGCCTCTGTGGAATACAGTTTGGTGGTTCCTCAAAAGGTAGAATTATCATATGATCCAGTAATTCCACTCCTAGATATATACACCAAAGAATTGAAAACAGGGCCTCAAACATATTTACATGCCAGTGTTCATAGCAGCATCATAATAGCCAAAAGGTGGTGACAACCCAAATGTCCATCAACAGATGAATGGATAAACGAAATGTAGTATTTACATATAATGGGATGTTATTCAGCCATATAAGGAAATGAAGTTTTGATACATACCACAACATGGATTAACCTTGAAAACATTATGTTGAGTGAAATAACCAAAAGGACAGATATTGTTTGATTCCATTTATTTGAAATATCTAAAACAGGCAAATTTTAGAAACATAAAATACATTAGAGGACAGCCGGGGCCAGAGGTGGGGGGTAGTGAGGAATTATTTCTTAATAAGTAGAGTTTCTATTTGAGGTCATGAAAAGTCTTAGTAATAGATGGTGATGATGGTAGCACAACATTGTAAATGTAATTAGTATCAGTGACGTGTACACTTAAAAATGGTTAAAATTGGAAATGTTGAGTATTATATGTAATCCTACCATAATTTTTTAAATGGAGTATATACATATTATGAAATATTAGAAAAAGGAAATATTAGAAAAGGAAGACATTGCCTGTATTTTAGAACTTCACCTACTCTTTGAGACCAAAGGAAGAAAGTTTTATGTCCAGAATCTAGGTTTTCTATAGCACATAATCTAACTCAACCTGTTTGGATAGATCATTTAAACAATCCAAACACAGGGAGCCCAGGATAAGAATTAGGGCCTTCAATCCTGTATAGCTTAATATAATGCTTGGATGCATCCCAGATTCTTTTTTTTTTAAATTTTTTATTAATTAAAAAAAAATTACAAGAAACACAAACATTCCCAACACATACACTCAGCAATTCACAATATCATCACATAGTTGCATATTCATCATCATGATCATTTCCCAGAACATTAGCATCAATTCAGGCATCCCAGATTCTTAAGCAGATAACCAAAAAGTATTGGCAAAGTCCCTTGAGGGATGGGAGAAAGAATATGGAACTATTAAACTTTACCCCTGGGGAAACCCCGATACTCTGCCAAACATTCGGGACACCCAAATCAATAGGCAAAGCCCTTGATCTTGAGGCTTGCTCTTCTGAAGCTTATGTATATACCGGAGAAGCTTAGCCTACCTACACCTAAGAGTCACCTCCAGAGGACCTCTCTTTTTTTTTACTAATTTTTTAATTAAAAAAATATATATAACAACTAACACAAACATTCTTAACTTATGATCATTCCGTTCTATATTTATAATCAGTAATTCACATCACATAGTTGCATATTCATCATCATGATCATTTCTTAGAACATTTGTATTAATTCAGAAAAAGAAAAAGAAAACAGAAAAAAATTCATACATACCATACCCCTTACCCCTCCCTTTCATCGATTACTAGCATTTCAATCTAAATTTATTATAACATTTGTTCCCCCTATTATTTATTTTTATTCCATATGTTTTACTCTTCTGTTGATAAGGTAGATAGAAGGAGCATCAGACACAGGTTTTCACAATCACACAGTCACATTGTGAAAGCTATATCATTATACAATCATTTTCAAGAAACATGGCTACTGGAACACAGCTTTACATTTTCAGGCAGTTCCCAGAGGACCTCTTTTATTGCTCAGATGTGGCCTTTCTCTCTCTAAGCCCAACTCTGCAAGTGAAACCATTAACCTCCCCCCTGTATGGTACATGACATTCAGGGATGAAAGTCTCCCTGGCGGCATGGGAGATGACCCCCAGGTATGAATCTGGCCCTAGCACCATGGGATCAACAATGCCATCCTGACCACAAGGGGAAAAAGAAGTATAACCAATAAGATATCAGTGGCTGAGAGAGTTCAAATAGAGTCAAGAGTCTATACTTCAGGTCACCTTTACGCATGCTTCAGTTAGACATTGCTGCCTATCATAGCTTGCCAAACCCCAACCAAAACCATTCCTGCCAATCCTAAAGAATACCTAGGGCATTATGTAAGATTCTACAAAGTTTCCATGCACTACGGTAACTCTCCAAAACCTACAACCTCCAGATGGGTCCTGAGATGCACAGGGGCCAGCCCTTCCAGAACATCAACTAGTTCCATCCCCCATTCCATATTATCAACAGCCCCTTCCAACATGAAAAAGAATGGGCATAGCCCAAATACCCCTAAAGAATGGGAGAAAGATCAAAGGTAATGGTGGAGTTATACAGAGAAGGTCAGGTTTAACAAATGAGTATGAGTCTGAATCATTATATTTCTTTTAGCCTCCAGTACCTTAGAACAGGTAGAAATAAAAACCTAAAATTGTGGAATTGTAGCCCATACCAAACTCTGAAATCTGTTCTACAACTAATTGTTGCAATGTACTTTGAAATTTATTGCTTTTATGTATATATATATATATTATTTAAAGAGAAGGAGGAGTATAACAGAGAAGATAGAATTTAACAAATGAGTATGACTGCTGAATCATTATATTGACATTTCTGTTGGTCTCCAGTGTCTTGGAGCAGCTAGAAGAAAAAATGAAAAATCATGGAACTCTCACCCATACCAAACTTTAAAATCTGTTCTATAACTACTTGTTAAAATATACTTGGAAACGTATTGCTTTTTTATATATATGTTATAATTCACAATAAAAAAAAGAAAAAGAAATGAAGTTCTCATATATGCTACTACATGGATGAAACTCGAAAACATGAAAAGTGAAATAAGCCTGACCTAAAAGGACAAATATTTCAAGATTCCACTTATCTGAAACATCCAGTATAAGAAAATTCATAGAGAGAAAGTAGATTAGAGGTTTACAGGGGCTGGGGAGTGAGGGAAATGGGGAATTATTACTGAATGCAGATGGAGTTTCTATCCGGGGTAATGAGAAAGTTCTGGAACTAGATAGTGGTAGTGGTTGCACAACACTGTGAATGCACTTAATGCCTTTAAACTGTACCCTGAAAAGCAGCTAAAATGGTAAGCTTTAAGTCATGTATATCTTGCCACAAACATTTTTAAAAAGATAATAGTATAAACAATTTTATGACAAATTTAAAATCTAAGTAAAATAGATAAATTCAAATAATTATGATATAAAAAAATAAAACAATAGAACAATAGCCCTTAATAACCTAGATGTAAGTGCCCTAAGCAAAATAACAAAATATTAGCAAACTAAATCTAGCAGTGTATTTAAAAGATAATAAATACATCATGGCCAAGTTGAATTTATTCCAGGAGGTTGATTCAATATTAGAAAATATCTTAGTGTAATTCATCATCTCAACATGTTAGAAAAGATAAACCAAGTAAACATTCCAATTTATACTGAAAACTCATCTGATAAAATTTAACAGTCTTTTATGCTTAAAATTCTTAGTAAACAGGGCAGGCAACAATGGCTCAGTGGCAGAATTCTCACCTGCCATGCTGGAGACCCCGGTTGGAGACCCGAGTTTGAGTCCCAGAGCCTGCCCATGCAAAAAAAAAAAAAATCTTAGCAAACTAGGTATAAAGTCCTGCTAACCTGATAAAGCGCCCTCTCCTGGAGGAGAGGAGTTTCTACATCTACAGAACAGTATACTTTTTTGAAATTCTGTAGAGAAAATTTCTCTCTTCTTCCCCATTTATTTATTCAATTATCATGTGATTTGAAAAGAAATTAGAATGTTAACTAAAAGTTTTATGGGTCCACGGCACTGTGCTTGCTGTATCCAATGGATAAGCTGGCCTGCAAACAAAGTGATCAAACGCTATTTTCAGGATGGTATTTTTCTCTGAAAAGATGAGGAAAGGCGAGCGCCATGTGAAGGGCTTAAAAGGTACTGGAATGTCCCATTCAACTAGTGGCCAGTGCCTGGATATTTATTTTATTTTTATTCTTCAAATGTACATATAGTTTTATATAGATTTGTGTATAAATATATATTCTTTTATACATGTCTATAAATGTGTGTTTATATATTCATTCTTTCTATATGATGAGATATTTCATAATAAAACATTTCCTGTACAATATATACAACATGAAATGAGTCATTTTAACCATTTTTAAGTGAACATTTCAGTGGCATTAATTACATCTACAATGTTGTGCTCCATCACTGCTGTGGAAGGGGACAGCCGCAGCACACCCTGCCGCCTTTCCCTGTGACCCACAAATGAACCCTGTACTCAGGACTAGATGTGTTGCCTTGGCTTCTAGGACGACATGGGAATGCCAAGATCCTTTCTTGGATGTCTTGACACAAAACACAATGCTTGTGGTCTGTCCACACATTCCTTCCCCTTTTGCCCTGAGCACATGTAAACATTCCCAGGAATTGCTTAGCCAGGTGTGTGCATGGCAAGGCATCTGGTCAACCCCACTGCTGTATTTACTCCCATCAGGGAGAGAACAGGGTCCTCTGACCAGCACAAAAGAGGTGTGTATAGTCCACCTCCCTGCAGATAGAGATCCACTGGCCTTGGGCAATCAACACCACCAGTGAAGCTGACCTTGCTCTGTCTCTTCTTTACGTGAGTAAACGTCATTTCATCCACTGTGTGAGTCATGTTCATGCTTTGTTGGTGACCCTGACACCTGTAAACCATGGAATGTGTCGAGACCCCAGGACTGCTGTTCCTGGTGGCAGGCATTGTTATGCTCTTTGCTACCCCCTTTGCAGTGAGAACCCTTCCCTGGAGGGTATCAGGTATCTTCTTTCTCTGACAACCACCACCCATTGCCAAAACTTTTTCATTTCCCTAAACAGAAACTCTGTACCTAATTAAGCAATAACTCCCCATCCTTCTTTCCCCATTCCCTGTAACCTCTAATTAATTTCTGTCTCTGTGAATTTCCCTATTCTAGATAGTTCATATAAGTGGAATCACACATTTGTCCTTTTGGGTCTGCCATATTTCACTCAGCATGATGTTTTCAAGGTTTATCCATGATGTGACATGTATCAGAACTATTTATGGCCAAATAGTGTTCCATTGTATGCATATACTACATTCTGTATCCATTCATTTGTCGATGGACACTTTTCAAGAAATTCGCAAAGGCCAGGTGACTGGAGCCTTGTAGACCAGCCTGGAGCCAGGCACAGAGCTGTCCCAACACAAATGTGTGTGTAGTAATTTACCACTGTCTGGTTCTTGATCGGGACATTCCTGCTGCCTCCTATCTACTGACCACAGGGACTCCCAGGCCCCACCCCCACCCCCACAGGGATAGCCAGTGACGTTCTGGGGATTCGACCCCAGGCTCTCTGGCTGGGCTGGAAGGCTCCAGGTGTGAGTGGGGCTGCTGGGCTGGTCCCAAGGACAAGGACTCTGCTGATGGACAGATCCCCAGATCAGGGACCAGAGAAATGCAGGGGTATGGCCCTGGGACAGAAAACTGCCTGGGGCTTCTAGGGACCATAGGGAGAGACCCTTCCCCAATCCCTCAGGTGGGGACGGAGAGGGGCGGCACAGGCTCCCCAGTCCCAGGGAAGAGAGAGATCTAGGCCCTGGGTTCAAGGGGATGAGTGGCACTTAGGACAGCTCCCAGGTTCACCAGACCCCATGGCCCAAGCCTGGCTGGCACGGAAATGGCACAGTCCCTGAACTGAAGGGGTCATGAAGGCCAGTTGGCCAGGGTGATCCGGTGCCCGGACCAGACTGGAAGGGCCTTGTCTATTTATGGTTCCTACCTCTGGACCTCAGCCCAACTCTAGGAGCTGCAGGAGGTTGAGAGAGCCCAACAATGGGAGATTTGGATTTCTCACCTGCCAAGTGGAATGAAGGCTCTGAGTGGGTTTATAAAAATACACAGCCCATTGCTTATCTCCCTGAATTTGCACACCAGTATTCATGTTCATACCACTATACCTGCTTCTGCTTCTTTCCTTCCTTCTATTTCTTTTGTTCTCCACCTCCCTCTCCATGCCTTTCTCTAATTCTGCGTTCCTCCCCAGACTAGGCCTCCTCCCCGCCCTACCCCACCCCCTGCCGCTTGCTGGGGCAGTCTTCCAGCAAAGCACTCAGGTTCCAAGGAGAAGAGTCTTTTGCTGTGAATGCATCAGACTCCCATCCTTGTTTTCCCTCCGCCAACCCCTTCCATCCCCTCCTCCCTCCAGCTTCTTCCATCCCCTTTCCATCAGGTCAGGGACTCAGCATGTCTCCCTCTTCCACCCACTCTCAGACAAGCTGGGAGGTGCAGCAGGGCTGGGGCTGGACATGTGGCTGCCTTCTCTGCGGAGAGGGGGCCAGAGGATTGGCTGGCTCATGCATTATTGAGCCGCTGTGCTGGTTGCTCTGGGTGGCCCTGGGGATCAGCTCAGGAGAACAAGATAGACTCAAGGTCACTCAGGTTGAAGGTCCTATACTCCCTCCTATCTCCCCATCCCCCCAACTAGCCCCCAGGACTAAACCTGGCAAACCCCACCTTCCCAACTTGCTAGAGAACCCTGCCTTGACCTTGCCAGCAGAACCCCTGTCTCCCCTGGGCCTGACCTATGAACTCTGATCTTTGTGCAGTTTCCCTACATCCTTCAGATCTGTGTCCCCTGCCCCTTCAGACAGGGGGCCGTGAAGGCTGAGTGGAGACTCCCCCTCCAGAGGGGGTGCCTGAAGGCAAATCTAGGTGTGGTAGTTAGATTCAGTTGTCAGCTTGGCCAGGTGAAGGCACCTAGTTCTGTTGCTGTGGACATGAGCCAATGGTACGTGAACCTCATCTGTTGCTAATTATATCTGCAGTCGGCTAGGAGGCGTACCTGCTGCA
Source organism: Myrmecophaga tridactyla (assembly GCA_004026745.1). NCBI lineage: Eukaryota > Metazoa > Chordata > Mammalia > Pilosa > Myrmecophagidae > Myrmecophaga > Myrmecophaga tridactyla. The sequence goes on from PVIY010037449.1 coordinate 8,944, forward strand.
ATGATTGACGTTTGACTTAATTGGCTGGTGCTTAAATGCAAGAGCTCAACGTAGCACAGCCCAAGCAGCTCAGCATACCTCATCTCAGCACTCGCAGCTCAGCCCAGGCCTTTGGAGATGCAGAAAAAAATCACCCCAGGGAAAGTTGTTGGAACCCAGGGGCCTGGAGAGAAGGCCAGCAGAGACCATCCTGTGCCTTCCCACATAAGAAAGAACCTCAGTGGAAAGTTAGCTGCCTTTCCTCTGAAGAACTAACAAAAGAAATCCCCGTTTATTAAAAGCCAATCCATCTCTGGGTGTGATGCATTCTGGCAGCTAGCAAACTAGAGCACTAGGTCTGACTCCAGTCTGTCATCCCCTCTCTGTTATTTCCTCACAGGGTTCTGCCCACAGTGAGAAGCAGAAAGAACTGAGAATGGGCCTGCAGCCAGGCTTCCTCAGGGAAGACGGCACAAGTGCAGGATACAGGGAGGGATGTCCTCTCAGGAGCTCCTCCCACTCCCACCACCCTCTAGGGGCATCCCAGCAAGCTCAGGAGCCCTTTCCTCCACCTTCCCTGTGATTGCAGCAAGAATTGAACAGGATATAAAGAGTGAGATCTGGGTTGAGTTTTTCCCCTCTCTTTGCCACAGTTTGCTTATCCACAAAATAGGAAGAATATTATCTTCAGATGACTTCAGATGACTTCAGACTCCCTGCTTGTGAGTCTGCTTTGACGTCTTCACTGCTAGGGCTGGAAGGCAGGGGGTCCTACCTAAGGTCACATGCTGAGTCTTGCTATTCTCTCTTCTAAAGGCCCAGGCACAGAGTGGGGCTGACCTGAGGGAATGCCCTGAAACATTTAGGTTCTTCTATCTTGATTTCTGCCGCTCCCCATTCCCACCCTCAGCCTCCCCCATACCTGCCAGGATTTGTTTCCCCACTATGGCTGGTTCATCCAAACCCACTGTCCTCAGTGTTTAACTTGTAACAGGGAAGTGCTACAGCAGGACATCGCACTCTGCCCTCATGACCTCCAGCTAACCCCATCCATTCCCCCCGAATCCTTGACTGTCATCCATTTCTTCAAGCCCAAAATCCAAGGGTTGTGGTTGACCATTACATTGGTGGCTTCCATTGAACCAGGCTTCCAGATATTTATGCCTTTGTGTGGTTCCCTCCTGTGTTCATTCTGGTCTTGGCTATGTGACAAGCATAGGCCAGTAGGACATCAGGAAGCATGAAACAAGCAGAGACTGCATAAGCACTTGCACATTGGGCTTGTCCTCTAGGAAGCCAACTGCCATGCTATATATGAAGGTCTGTCTGGTAGACTGAATGGCTCCCACAGAGATAGCCTGGAACCTGTGAATGTGACCTTACATGGCAAGAGAGACTTTGCACATGTGATTAAATTAAGGCTCCTGAGATGGGAAAATTATCCTGAATTATCGGGATGGACCCTAAATGCAATTGCAAGTGTCTTGATCAAAAGGAGGCAAACAGAAATTTGACACAGAAGAAGGCAATGTGACTACTGAATCAAGATATTACACTATTGGCTTTGAAGATGAAAGAAGGAACCAGGAACCAAGGAATGCAGCTTCAGAGTCTAGAAAAGGCATGGAAGCAGATTCCTAGAGCCTATATGGGAGGGTGCCCTACAGACTTGAGATTGGCGCAGAAATGTAAGAAATAAAAGTATATTGTTTTAAGCCACTAGGTGTGTGATAATTTGTTACAGCAACTGTAGGAAACTAACACAGTTGGCTAAGACTTCTGACTGATGAGTGGTCACATGGAGTGAAACCATCTTGGACAATCCAGACCCAGCCAAGCTCCCAGCTAAATGCCACCACATTGCAACAAAGAAGTTAGTATTTAAGGGATGATTATGATTACTGAATCATTATATAGATCTTCCTTTATTACTTTCCAGTGTATTAGAGTAGACAGAAGGAAATACCTGAAATCTCTGAGCTGTAATCCAGCTACCTCGATCTCTGATAATGATTGTATAGCCTTTATCTTGTGCCCTGGTGATTGTAAAAACCTTGTGACTGACCCTCACTAGTACTCATTTTATCTGGTTTTTCAACTTTAGAATCTTATGATCATTAAGGACAGCCCCTAATGTTTATTAATGAAGGCATTTTGGTCAGCCTAGAGCTAACCTACCCCAATTCTAAAGGTATCTTGATAACTGAAGCTGGATCTAACCAAAATGGGCCTGCCTGACATATACTTAGACTTTAACCTGTAAGTTACTTATACCTCATTATAATACTAAAAATCTCACCCATAATCATATTAAGGCTGCCATTTTCTTACATACGTTCTGTGACTAAGCATGAAATCAATCTGCGCATGCTCAATAATCAGATCACCTCTAATTACATCATCTAGAGCCACTGTGCTCATTATCCTAAACCCTGCCCTTCTTTTTCTCTAATAAAACCATCAGAATGACTGCAGTTCGGGGAGACAGATTCTGGGCTGACAGGCCATCTGCTCTCCTGTTATGAGCCTAGTGATAAACTCTTCCTCTCTTTGAAACCCTGCTGTCTCGGGAATTGGTCATTTGGGCGCATCAGACAAAGAACCCACCATTTTTGATTGGTATTACCATGAGCAACCCCAGATGAAACCAGTAGAGCCCCGATCAATCCACAGAATTTTTAGAAATTATACATGATTGTTGCTTTAAGCCGCTATGTTTTGGGGCAGTTTATTTCTAAGCAGTAGATAGCTGAAATAAGGCCCATCTTCAAGTTTACTCTCCCCTTATCTTCCACCCCACAGTCCTGTGGGGCCCACCTCCAGCACATATCATGCATCTGACCACTTCTTACCACTTCCACAGACACCATCCTAGTCCAGGCCACCATCAACTCTTACTTGAATTACACAACAACCTCCTCACTAGACTCTTCGCTTCAACTTACCCTTCTGCAGTCACCATACAGCAACCAGAGTGAAGTTTTTGAATTATGGGCCAGGTCAAGCCATGCCCCTACTCAAGACCCTCCTGTCAGTTCCCATCCAACTGCGATTAAAATACAGACTCTCCAGTGCCCTCAAAGCCCTGTGTGACCTGGTGCCTGCTCATCCCTGCATCCCCATCTCCCTTCATGCTGCCCCTTGCTCACTGCACTCCAGCAACACTGGCTTATTACTTGCGGCCTTTGCATCAACTGTTTACTCTGCCTGGAAGACTCTCCCTCTAGGTCTTTCCATTTATTTCTTTTCAGATCTCTGCTTAAATGTCTCTTCCTCAGGAAGGCTCTTGACAGAAGGAACTGAGACTTGGAGAAGTGAGGTCATTTCCCAAGTTCAAACAGCTGGGAGGAGGCTGAGCCAGGACTCCATTCAAGGTCTGTGTGACCCCTATTCCAGGGCTCCTTCTGCCATCCCAGTGGTTTGGGAGGGTGGAGAGAGTACTTATGGGCTCGTGAGAAAGGGGAGGAGTTGGAAGGATTTCCTTATTTATTCCTTCCACAAACACTCCCTGCCATAGCTTTTGCGCCCTGCCCTAGCCGGGGTGCTGGGGACTCAGAGATGAATCAGACCAGAACTTGCCCTCTGGGAACAGGGAAAGCAGTGGGGGAGGTCAAGGTCAGAGGGGCTCCATCAGGCTTCTGAACTGGCTCAGAGAGATAGCCTTTTAGTTGAGAGCTCTCCTGGGAAGGCTTCACAGACAGGTGGGGTTGGCTGAGGAGGGTGGAGGGCAGTGGCCTGAGCTGCCTATTGCTCCATGTTAATGACAGCAGACTCAGCGTCGGGCATGTGTCCACACCTCTGTGTGTGTGTAAGAGAATGAGGGAGCAATTCAAATGGAGGAAAGAAAAGGGCTGAATAAGTAAAGGTATTTGAATGATGTCGAAAATAAAGCCCAGAGAGGTCGAGTGACTTGCCCCAGCTCAGAAAGGCAGGATTTGAACCTAAGTCTATCTTGACGCCACACAGAACACAGTGAAGGTGAGCAGAGATCCACACCTTCTCCAGGGGCCACCACTCACTCACTGTGTGACTCAGCTCAGCCCGTTCCCCTCTGGGGCCTCATATCCTCACCAGTAGTTGGTGCGTGTAGGGCCGATGAAGGTTCTTTCACACAAGGACTGGGGGAAGCCATTCTACTAGGCCTTGGAACCACACTCTGCAGCGGAGCAGCAGCCCCCACCTAAACCTACTACGGGATGGCCCCTCAACCTGCAGCTCCCTCCAGACCCAGCAACTAGCTACAGCCCTGGCTAAAGCCACAGGAGTTCCCCAGTCTCAGGTGGAACTGGGGTCTCCCACTCAACAGCACAGCCCCGAGTTCCAAAAGCCCCTACAGCCCAGCTCCTTAGAATTCTGGGCCTCTGGCTGCACCTCTGTTCACTTCTTCACCCAGCCCAGAGCCCAGCTCACCTGCCTCTCACCCCGAGGCTGACTCCCAGACTCCCCTAATTCCCTCCAGTCTCCAGGACACCCCATCCTTGGGCCAATGAAAGAAAGGACTCGGAATGGTCATTAATCTGATCCCTGCCCTGCACAGGCAGCCTGACCAATCACAGGTCCTGAGACAGCCTCAACTCCTACATTCTACCTTTGCCACACCCATGCCATTCCGCTCCCTTGCAATCTGCTGGCCTCCCTTTAAGTTGATTCCATTCCATTTATTCCATTAGAGTTCCAGGAAATCCTGTCTGGAGAAAGAAGGGAATGGCAGCCGATTGGAGCTGATTGCAGAAGGGAACTCTTGTGGTAAGAGCCCCCATTCTGCTGTGACCTGGCACAAGCCCCAAGGGCCCGATCTCCAGGTACCGGAGGGGAACCTGTAAACAGCTCAGGCTCTGGACCAGAAAGAGCTGGATTCAACTCTGGGACCTTGGGCAAGTGGCTTAAATTGCTGAGCCTCTGTTTTCTCAGCTATAAAATGTTTTGTTTTGTTTTTTAGATCTAGAGTCACTGAGTTATCATGAGGATTAAAGGGAATAAGCACAGAACACACCTGGCATATAGTCGGTGGTTGCTAACAGTAATTTGTTCTGCTTCCTCGCAGAGGCAGAGGTCTTGCCTCAGAGAATCCTGGCCCTAGCATGGCTGGGGGAGGGGGAGTTTAAAATAAATTGTTGACATCTATTTAGCACCTGCCAGGTGCCAATCACTGTGCCGATTTACCACAGCTTTATGAGGTAGAAACTATTACTATCCCCACTTTACAGATGAGGTGTCTGAGGTCCAGAGAAATCCAAGAAATCCACACTGTGTGTGGTCAGTGTCACACAAGCTAGAATAGTGGTAGACATGGGGCACAAATCCAGGCTCTCTGGCTCCAGAGTTCACATTTAACCACTGTGCTACCCTACCTCACTTAAGCCAATTTTTAGATGAGAAAGACTCAGGTTCAAAGAGGTTAAGTTCATAGGGCTGCTGAATGGGGTCCAACTAGGATTCCAACTCTGATCCTGTGACTCAGTGGTCTTGGCAATTTCCACTGTTGCGTGCTGCCTCCTAGTGACTGTCACGGGAGAAGCACCCCAGAGGCCAGCAGGAGATATCCCTGGAAGGGAAGAAGGAAGGGAGGTAGGCATAGCCTGGAGCCCCCTTCACACACTACTACCTATTTTACCCTGACCCACTTCACACATGTACCCCCAAAGCTGCAGAAATTTACTTCCTCCATCTCGGAATCAAGCCCCATCATGGTCATTTCCATGACAATGACAGTCACCATCTTGCTGGGGTGAGGGGCCCTGTGTCCCCCCCTCCAGCTCTCTCCACTCACCATTTGGTAGCTGAACTTCTTTATCCCTCATCGTCTTGAAATATTGTCTCCTCTCTCTGCTCCCAAGTTCTCACTGTTTCCCATGTCTCCTCGTGCTTATATGACAAGTTCCTCTCAGCCTCCATCTTCCACCCACTCAAATACATGTTAGCTATTTTATTGACATCTCACCAGGTTATGACAAGGAGACATTTTCTTCCAAAATTCTCACCGAATCTCCATAAAATACTAGCAAATGGAATATAACAGCACATTAAAAGAATTATACACCATGATCAAATGGGATTTATCCCAAGAATGCAAGGGTGATTCAACACAAGAAAACCAATTATTGTAATACACCACATTAACAAAATGCAAGGGGGAAAAAACACATCTCAATTGATGCAGAAAAGGCATCTGACAAAGTCAGCACCCCTTCTAAGTTTCACTTAGAAAACTAGGAGTAGAAGGAAACTTCCTCAACATGATGAAAAATATATATGAAAAATTCATTGCCAACATCACATTTAATGGTGAAGACTGAAAGCTTTCCCTCTAAGACTGGGAAGAAGACAAGGATACCCATTGTCACCACAGTTATTCAACGTTGTGCTAGAAGTTCTAGCTAGAGCAGTTAGTCAGGAAAAAGAAATAAAAAGCATGCAAATTGGAAAGGAAGAAATGAAACTTTTCCTATTTACAGATGACATGATCCAAATACAGAAAAATCCACAACAAAGCTGCTAGAGCTAAAAAAATGAATTCAACAAAGTAGTACAAGATCAACATGCACAAATCAGTAGTTTTTCTGTAGAATAGGAATGAACAGTCACAAGAGGAAATCAGGAAAAAGTTCCATTTGCAATAGCAACTAAAATAATCAAATATCTAGGAATAAATTAGCCACGGTTGAAAAGAACTTGTACTCAAAAACTACAAAATATTGCTAAAAGAAATAAAATAATATCTAAATAACTGGAAGGACAGTCTGTGTTCATGGATTGGAACACTAAATATTTTTAAGATGTCAATTCTACCCAAAGCGATTTACAGATTTAACACAATCCTAATAAAATTCCAACATACTTCTTTGCAGAGATGGAAAGAAGCCATCTTCTTTCCATCCTGAAAAAGAACAAAGTTGGAGGACTCACCCCTTTCTGATTTTAAAATTTATTGCGCATAGAGTCAGAATCTAGACTAGAGGTTACCGAAGGATGGGGTAGGGAAAGGGAATAGAGAGTTAAGGCTTTAAGTGTACAGAGTTTCTATTTGAAACAATGGAAATGTTTTGGTAATGTTTAGTGGTGATGGTAATACATTATGAATGTAATTAACAGCACTGAAATATATATCTGAATGTAGTTAAAGGAGAAATGTAAGATTGTATATATGCTACAAGAATAAATTTTTTTAAAAAAAATTCATGAAACTGCCCAGCACAGTGAACCCTAAGTTAAGCCACGAACTTAACATGGACTTATGAACATGGATTGTTCATAGTACAATCATAAAAATGTATTTTCACCAAGTATAACAGATGTGTCACATCAATGCAAGATGTTAATAAAAGGGTGCTATATGGGAATTGTGTGTTTTATGCATGATTATTCCACAAGCGCACAACTTCTCTAACAGAAAATGTTTTCTAATTTTTTACAAAACTACAGTCATCAAAACAGCATGGTACTGGCACACAGAAAGACACATACATCAGTGGAATCAAACTGAGAATTCAGAAATAAACCCTCACATCTATGCCAATTGATTTTTTAAAACATTTTTTTAATTGTGAAATATAACATATATACAAAAAAAGCAATAAATTTCCAAGTACATTTTAACAAGTAGTTATAGAACCGATTTTAAAGTTTAGTCTGGGTTATAGTTCCATAATTTTTCATTTTTTCTTCAAGCTGCTCCAGGACACGGGGACCAACAAAAATATCAATATAATGATTCAGCAGTCATGTTCATTTGTTAAATCCTATCTTCTATGTTATACTCCTTCTCTCTTTTTTTGGTGTGAAAAATAACGTATCTACAAAAAGGCAATAAATTTCAAAGTACATTGCAACAATTAGTTGTAGAACAGATTTCAGAGTTTGGTATGGGCTACAATGCCACAATTTAGGTTTTTCCCTCTAGCTGCTCGAAGGTACTGGAGACTAAAAAAAATATCACTATAATGATTCAGCACTCATACTCATTTGTTAAACCCAACCTTCTCTGTATAACTCCACCGTAACCTTTGATCTTTCTCCCACTCTTTAAGGGTATTTGGTCTATGTCCATTCTAACTTTTTCATGTTGGAATGGGCTGTCGATAATATGGGATGGGGGATAGAACTAGTTGGTGTTCTGGAAAAGCTGGCCCCTCAGCATTTTAGGACTTATCTGGCCCAGGGACCCATCTGGAAATTGTAGGTTTCTGGGAAGTTATTCTAGTGCATGGAACCTTTATAGAATCTTATATAATGCCCTAGGTGTTCTTTAGGATTGGCAGGAATGGTTTTGCTTGGGGTTTAGCAAGCTATGATAGGTAGCAATGTCTAACTGAAGCATAAGTAAGAGTGACCTCAAGTGTAGCCCCCCAACTCTATTTGAACTCTCTCTGCCCCTGATGCCTTGTTTGTTATACTTCTTTTCTCCCTTTTGGCCAAGATGGCATTGTTGATCCCACGATGCCAGGGCCAGGTTCATCCCTGGGAGTCATCTCCCACACCGCCAGGGAGACTTTCATCCCTGGATGTCATGTCCCACGTAGTGGGGAAGGCAACGATTTCACTTGCAGAGTTGGGCTTACAGAGAGCGAGGCCACATCTGAGCAACAAAAGAAGTCCTCTGGAGGTGACTCTTAGGCATACCTATAGGTAGGCTAAACTTCTCCACTATATACATAAGCTTCACAAGAGCAAGCCTCAAGACTAAGGGCTCGGCCTATTGTCTTGGGTGTCCCTAATGTTTAACACATGTCAGGGTTTTCCCTGGTGGTAAAGTTGAATAGTTCCACAAGTTTTCTCCCATCTCTCAAGGGGCTTTGCCAATACCTTTTGATTATCTGCTTAATATACTCTGTGATGTATCCAGGCATTACATTAAGCTATACAGGATGAATATGGGTTGTTTAAATGATCTATTCAGACAGGTTGAGTTAGATTATGTGCTACATTAAATTTAGCTTCTGGACAAAATCAACCATCCTTCCTTTGGTCTCAAAGAGTAGATGAAGTTCTAAAATACAGGCAATGTCTTCCTTACCCCTGTATTCTGAATTACCTTAATCCTAACCTGATCGGCTTTGTACTTACCTCTAAGTATCAGGTTAAACATATACAAAACAGCCCCTCAAAATCCAGAAATAACAGTTACCACTCCGGACTAAATGTGACTGCTATAAGAACTTACAATCTAGGCCCCAGTTTTCCTCATAAGTATTTTCTGGCCAATTGATTTTTTTTATTTGTTTGTTTTGCCTTTTTTAAAATTTATTTTGTATTATCAAACCAAAACCACATACAAAGATGAATATTCTTAACATACAAGCATTCCGTGTATGGTGTGCAATGGCTCACAATGTCATCAAATAGTAGTATATTCATCACCATGATCATTTTTTAGAACATTTGCATCACTCCAGAAAAAGAAATAAAAAGAAAAGCTCACACATACCATACCCATTTCCCCTCCCTCTCATTGACCACTAGTATTTCCACCTACTCAATAGATTTTAACCTTTGTTCCCCCTATTTTTTTCTATACGCCCTTACCACACTCTTTCATTGTTCCCTAGTATTTCAATCTACTCAATTTATTTTAACATTTGTTCCCCCTGTTATTTATTTATTTATAATCCATATTTTTACTCATCTGTCCATATCATAGATAAAAGGAACATCAAACACAAGGTTTTCACAATCACAGTCACATTGCGAAAGCTATATCATTATGGCTACTGGAACACAGCTCTACAGTTTCTGGCATTGCCTTTTAGCCTCTCTAATACACCTTAAACTAAAAAAGGAATAGCTATAAAATGCGTAAGAATAACCTCCAGGATAACCTCTCAACCCTGTTTGAAATCTCTCAGCCACTGACACTTTATTTTGTCTCATTTCTCTCTTCCCCCTTTTGGTCAAGAAGGTTTTCTCAATCCCTTGAAGCTGAGTCCCAGCTCATTCTAGGACTTCTGTCCCACATTGCCAGGGGGGTTTACAACCTTGGGAATCATGTCCCATGTACTACTGGAACACAGCTCTACATTCTAAGAAAAACCTTAGAATGAGCTGAGACTTAGCATCAAGGGATCGAGAAAACTTTCACAACCAAAAGGGGGAAGGGGGAAATGAGACAAAATAGTGTCAATGGCTGAGAGATTCCAGAGTCTAGAGGTTATCCTGGAGGTTACTCTTACGCATTAAGTAGATATCACCTTGTTATTTAAAATGTAATGGAGAGAGATGGGAAAGGCGGTGAGTTTACTTGCTGTATTGGCTGAGAGAGAGATAGGTCACAAACTGAGCAACAAAAGAGGTTCTCTGGGGGTGACTCTTAGGCCTAATTTTAAGTAGGCTTAGTCTATCCTTTGCGGGGATAAGATTCATAGGAACAAACCCCAAGATTAAGGGCTTGCTGGCCAACTGATTTTTGAAAAGGGTGCCAAGTCCACTCAACTGGGAAAGAACAGTCTCTTCAACAAATGGTGCTGGGAAACCTGGATGCCACACATAAGAATGAAAGTGGATCCCTACCTTACACCATATACAAAAATAAACTCAAAATGGATGAAAGACCTAAATGTAAGAACCAAAACTATAAAACATCTAGAAAAAAACATAGGAAAGCATCTTCAGGACCTTGAATTAGGCAGTTGTTTCCTAGACTTTACACCCAAAGCCTGAGTGACAAAGGAAAAAAATCTATAAATGGGACTTCATCAAAATTAAAAACTTTTGTGCATCAAAGGACTTTATCATGAGAGTGAAAAGACAACCTACTCATTGAATTCTTGATATTCTCACAAGCAGTGTGGACAACCAAAGCTATAGGCTGAGCCCCCAGTCTTGGGATTTGTTCATATGAAACTTAACCCCACAAAGGATAGGTCAAGTCTACTTAAAGTTTAGGCCTAAGAGTCACCCCCACGAGAGTCTCTTTTGTTGCTCAGATGTGGCCTCTCTCTCCAGCCAACACAACAAGCAAACTCACCACCCTCCCCCTGTATACGTGGGACATAACTCCCAGGGGTGTGGACCTTCCTGGCAACATGGGACAGAAATCCTAGAATGAGCTGAGACTCAGCATCAAGGGATTGAGAATGAGCTGAGACTTAGCATCAAGGGATTGAGAAAACCTTCACGACCAAAAGGAGGAAGAGGGAAATGAGACAAAATAAAGTGTCAATGGCTGAGAGATTCCAAACAGAGTCGAGAGGTTATCCTAGAGGTTATTCTTACGCATTAAATAGATATCACCTTGTTATTCAAGATGTAATGGAGAGACTGGAGGGAACTGTCTGAAAATGTAGAGCTGTGTTCCAGTAACCATGTTTCTTGAGGATGATTGAATAATGATATAGCTTTCACAATGTGACTGTGTGATTGTGACAACCTTGTGTCTGATGCTCCTTTTATCTACCTTGTCAACAGACGAGTAGAACATATGGAATAAAAATAAATAATAGGGGGAACAAATGTTAAAATAGATTTAGTTTGAAATGCTAGTGATCAATGAAAGCGAGGGGTAAGGGGTATGGTAGGTATAATCTTTTTTTTTTCTTCTCTGTTTTCATTTTATTTCTTTTTCTATTGTCTTTTTATTTCTTTTTCTGAATTGATGCAAATGTTCTGGGAAATGATCATGATGATGAATATACAACTATGTGATGATATTGTGAATTGCTGAGTGTATGTGTTGGGAATGTTTGTGTTTCTTTCTTGTAATTTTTTCTTTAATTAATAAAAAATTAAAAATAAATAAATAAATTATGTTTACAGTATGTTTTATTTTGAGTTACATACTTGAAGAGAGGCACCTTAATCTTTTCAGGTCTTGTACCCTCTAAATATCCCTGTGAATGTCATCCATCTGTATAGTCACAATATTTCTTAGCTATCTGACAAATCCTCGTGTCTAAGACCAAGCTTACCCTCTTACATCCCAAACTTGCCCACCCACCCCAGTTGCCTTCATCCATCTAGTAGCACAAGCCAGAAAATCTGCACCATCCTCAACACTTCCTTCTTCCCCTAAATCTGTCACCAACCCAGGAGCCTGAATGGTGACTGGGGAAGGTGACCAAAAACTTAAAAATCAAACAAAGTAGAGCAACAAGGGCAGAAGCAGAAGATCAGGATAATGGCTCCAAGTCATGGCCAAGAAAAAGCACGCTCAGCTGGCTGTGGTTACGAAGACAGGCCCTCTCATCTGCTTAGAGAGACACCCAACCAGGAAGCCCAAACACAGCTTTAAGAGCGTGGAGGAAGGCATGTTAAGGAGCTCTGTAAGGGGTCAGGGTAATGCTCCAATACATACCAGCGTAATTTGGGTAGAGAATAAAAAAGTCCCCCTGGAGGGACTGGGGAAAAAGGAGGAAATATTAAACTTCCTCACCTGGGGAATTCCTGATATTCTCACAAACACTGGGGACAATCACTTTAATAGGCCAAACCATCGATCTTGGGGCTTGTCCCTACGAAACTTATTCCTGCAAAGGAGAAGCTAAGCCTACTTATAATTATGCCTAAGAGTCACACCCAGAGAACCTCATTTGTTGCTCAGATGTGGACAATCTCTCAAAGCCAACTTGGCAGGTGAACTCACTGCCGTTGTGCCTCTATGGGACATGATTCCTAGGGATGAGCCAGGACCTGGCATCATTAGAATTCTTTACCAAAAGAGGGAAGAGAGAAATGAGACAAAATAAAGTTTCTGTGGCTGAGAGATTTCAAGAGGTCATCCTAGAGGTTGTTTCTATGCATTATGTAGATATCACTTTTTAGTTTGTAGTGTATTGGAGTGGCTGGAGGGAAGTACCTGAAATTGTTGCACTGTATTTCAGTAGCCTTGATTCTTAATGACAATTGTATAACTATATAACTTTTACAATGTGACTGAATGATGATGAAAGCCTTGCGGGTGATGCTACGTTTATCCAGGATATGGACAGAGGGGTAAAACAAATAAAGACAAAAAATAAATAATTGGGGGGGGATAAGGGGTAAATAAAAAATTGAGTAGACTGCAATACTAGTGGTCAATGAGAGGGAGGGATAAAAGGATAAGGGGTATGATCTTTTTTCTTTTTCCAGAGTAATGCGAATGTTCTAAAAATTATCATGGTGATGAATACACAACTATGTGATGATATTGTAAGCCACTGATTGTATACTTTGAATGGTTGTGTATGGTGTGTGAAGATCTCTCAATAAAAATACTAAAAAAAAAAAAAAAAAAAGAAAAAGAAATGGAGCTCTAGAAGGGAAGCCAGAGGGTCTGAATTCCCACCTAGCTCCCTTTCTCATTTGCAATATGGCCTTGGACTAATGGCCAAATGTTTGGTGTGCCTCGGTTTCCCCATTTGTAACATGGCTATGACATTACCCATCTCATAGGGCTGTTGTAAGATTCAAATAAAAAATCACAAATGTTTGCACTGTGAACTATAAAGGGAAACACAATAAACAGGTAGTTTGTAATCTGGAAAATTCACCCCAGTGGATGAATGTGGCCCTGGCACCGTGGGATCAACAATGCCATCCTCACCAAAAGGGGGAAAAGAAGTGTAACAAGGTATCAGTGGCTGAGAGAGTTCAAATAGAGTTGGGAGGCTACACTGGAGGCCACTCTCATACAAGCTTCAGTTAGACATTGCTGCCTATCAGAACTTGCCAAACCCCAACCAAAACCATTCCTGCCAATCCTAAAGAACACCTAGGGCATTATATAAGATTCTACAAAGGTTCCATGCACTAGGGTAACTTTCCAGAAACCTACAATCTCCTGATGGGTCTCTGGACCAGATAAGTCCTGAAATACAGAAGGGCCAGCCTCTCCAGAACATCAGCTAGTTCTATCCCCTCATCCCATATTATTTACAGTTCCTTCCAACATGAAAAAGTTAGAATGGGCATAATTCAAATACCCCTAAAAGGTGATGGTGGAGTTATATAGAGAAGGTGGGTTTAACAAAGGAATATGATTTCTGTTGGTCTCTAGTACCTTAGAACAGCTAAAAATAAAAACCTAAAATTGTGGAATTGTAACCCATACTAAACTCTGAAATCTGTTCTGTAACTAATTGTTGCGATGTGCTTTGAAATTTATTGCTTGTTTGTATATGTTATTTTTCACAAAAAAGAGGAGGAGGAGTACAACAGAGGAGATAGAATTTAACAAATGAGTATGACTGCTGAATCATTATATCGATATTTCTTTTGGTCTACAGTGTCTTGGAGCAACTAGAAGAAGAAACGAAAAATTGCGGAACTGTATACCCATAGCAAACTTTAAGATCTGCTCTATAACTACTTGTTAAAATGTACTTGGAAATTTATTGTAAAAACGTTTAAAAAATTTCACCCCGGTGGACCGTCTCCTTTGTCATGCTGAACACTGGATGCATAAGGTACTTTGTTTTGTTTTCAAAAAGTGTCACTGGTTTTGGACAGTTAATATTGTGGCAGGCCCTGGGGAAAATGGATGTCTTGAGGGCCAGAGGGAGAGGGGCAGAAAAGAAGAGAGGTCTCAGTGTGACCGTAATTAGAATAAATAATTGCTGATTGGTTCTAATGCAAAACATTCCACAAAATACTTTGGAGCAGGAAATATTTTCATCCCCATTTTACAGAATGAGAAGGGATGCATTTGAAGCTAAGCAAGTTCCTGAAAAAGTAAAACTATGGAGACAGAAAAATAATCAGTGATTGCTGAGGCCTGGGGTGTGGGGAGGTGTATTCGTTTTCCAAGGCTGCCTGCCTGCTGCTACACAAAGTACCACAAACTGGGTGGCTTAAAACAACATAAATTTATTGTCTCACAAGTTCTGGAGGCTGGAAGTCTGAAATCAAGGTGTCAGCAGGGCCTCCTTGGAAATCTGTAGGGGAGAATCTGTTTCCTGCTGTCTCCTGGCTTCTGGCATTCTCTGCCTCAGTGGTCACATGGTGTTCTCCCCTCTCTGTCCAATTCTCCCCTTCTTCACTCTAATCCAGTTTGGCCTCACCTTAAATAATAACATAGTTAAAGATCCTATTTCCAGATAGGACTTGTTTACCAGATCGGGAGTTAGGACTAGAACATTCCTTCTGGGGGAAACACAATCCTACCTATAGCAGGAGGGATTGACTTATAAGGGGGCAGAGGGGAATTTGGGGGGATGATGGAATTGTTTTATATCTTCACTGTGGTGGTGGATATGCAACTATGTATTTTTCAAAATTCACAGAAGCATATACTCAAAAGGATGAATTTTTAAAAAAATTTATTTATTAATTAAAAAATTAAGAAACCAAATAAAACATCAACATACATAATCAGTAATTCACAATATCATCACTTAGTTGCATATTCATCATTTCTTAGAAAATTTGCATCAATTCAGAAAAAGAAAAAGACAATAGAAAAAGAAATAAAACGAACACAGGAAAGAAAAAGAAAAAAAAAAAAGATTATACCTACCATACCCCATACCCCTAGCTTTCATTGATCACTAGCATTTCAAACTAAATTTATTTTAGCATTTGTTCCCCCTATTATTTATTTTTATTCCATATGTTCTACTCCTTTGTTGACAAGGTAGATAAAAGGAGCATCAGACACAAGGTTTTCACAATCACACAGTCACATTGTTACAGCTGTATCATTATTCAATCATCCTCAAGAAACATGGCTACTGGAACACAGCTCTACATTTTCAGGCAGTTCCCTCCAGCCTCTCCATTACATCTTGAATAACAAGATGATATCTACTTGATGCATAAGAAT